>JANHGL010015940.1:84705-131106 GCA_024611195.1 Ceyx melanurus | reverse complement strand
CACGTGACTACAACTCCCAGCGCGCCCCGCGCGGGAGGCCGCCGGAAGCGGCGGGCGGCGTGACGTCATAAAAGGGAAGGGCGTGGGGGGGCGGAGCGTCAGTCGGGCGCGTGGCGTCGCTGCTGCTGCCGCCGCCGCCGCGTCCGAGCTTCTCCTGCTGTTGCATCCTCCAGCCCTGCACCAGCTGAGACACTCCGTTGTCCAGCTCAAGGTGCCAGTCTGGATTCCTTTCAGGGACTGTCAGGGTCACTAAGCTCTGACTCAGCTGCTGCTGCTTGATCCCAGCACTGATGGTGTTTGACTAAGTCAGGAACCACTCCCTGTCCTCCCTCCAGGATCAACAGGACCTGTCCCACCTGCCCTGTGCCCCTCAACGTGTGACGTCTGACCCAAAGGCTGGGTCCCTGCAGCCCCTCTGCACGCTCTGAGTTCAGCCCAGGGTGCCAAGCTTGGGGGGCAAACTCAGACCCCCCGCACCCCTGGCACAGAGCCAGGCTCGTTCTCAGGTTGAGAAACACAGATCCCGACTGGAAACCCCCCCAGAACAGCCAGGGGACACAGTGTGAGGGAGAAGGGGCAACAAAACCACCCAGTGCCCTGGGCAGGGACAGCTTGGACCTGGGAAGGGGCAGCAGCCACCTCCAGAGGGAAAGGATTATTACACTTTATTACATTCAGGTCACGACTGTGTCCAAACGTGGCCTATAGAACAGTACAATAAACTAAAACAAGGTTTCATTTTTATCCACCAGTGTTACTGTTACTTCAACACCAACCCCTGTCCTCCCACAACCCCGCGGGCAGTCTTATCCAGGCCCAGGCCCCGGCACCGCAGCCCCGGAGCCCAACAGCCGACAGCCCCCGAGGTTCTGGCCCCGTTCGGGAACCCCCGGGCCCAGCTTCCGACCGCACCCAGCCCCCGCCCCGCAGCCTCACCCGGGAAGCGGAGCCCGGCCTGGAGCGCAGCTCCCCGCGGGACGGGGCCCGGAGAGACCCCGCCCCTCCCGGCTACTCACGCGGCTCCCAGTCCCTCCACCCGGCATCGGGGCGGCCGCTCCCTGCTCCTCACCGGGTCTCATCTCCGTACCCGCCACCGCCGGCCCCTTCCAGCCCCGCTGCTTCCCTTCCCACCCCTGGCCCGGCCCCTTCCCTTTCCCTGCCCATTTCCTTCCTTCCGCTCGGCCCCGCCTCCTCCCGCTTTCCCGGGGAGGCCGAGGCGGGTCCGCGGCGGCAGCGGGGACCGGGAGGCAGCGGCAGAGCCAGGGGAGGGCGGCGATGGCGGGGGAGCTGCACCCCACAGCGCCGGAGGTTGGTTTCCCCCGCCTCAGCTCTCAGCGCTGCTTGCAAGGCTGGTGTGGAGCGGAACTTTATCTTTTCAGCCCGTGGGGACTAGGGGGACAGAGGGCATCTCCACGCCATTACATCATCCCCGAGGTCCAGCACAGGCTGGGTCTGAAGACCCAGCAATGATCCAAGGCGAGCAGGGCTGTAGGTGTGTGTGTTTTGCTTTGGAGTCCCTCCGTGTTTTTACGCGGCAGTGGGGAAAGGGAGGAGGTGTCACTTAGGTGCAGTCTCCTCTTCCTGGAGAGGAACAAGCAGCAGATGAAATGCTGTCAGTCTTAATGTATGCATTTAGCCTTGTGATTGACACCTGCACTAGGTAGGACAGACGGATCCTTGGTGCTTTACTCTGGCTGTTCATCTGGGTACATCATCATAATTTCTTAATGGCAGGAAAGCTGCTTTCCTAGGACTTGTGGAGAAGTATTTATGGGGATGGTGAGAGGAGGAGGTGGTGAGGAAAGAGGAGATGAGGCTTTGGTGTAAATGATGGAAGGATTTTTATTCCTTATAAAGGAAAAAGATTGATCGGATCTTCTTGTGAGCGACAGACAGACAAACCCGGACTCTCTCCCTCCCACACGCGCCACAGACAGCAGTCGTGGTGTCCCTCGCATGCGTGTACACGTTAAGCACACAAAACACATGCTGTCGAACTCTCACAGTCCACCCCACGCAGCATCTTGGTCTCGCTCTCACATGGATGCCAGCACCTCTTCAAGCTCCACAGTTCCCCCACACTCAGACCCTACACACGAACACCCTGGAACATGCAGAAATAGCTGCACTGATAGCTCATTACGCGACTCGAACATCCAGACGTTCACATGAGCACGCACATGCTGTCATCTTTGCAGGTCTCAGGAGGTGGTTTGTTCCTCCAGTGTAGTCTCTTCACCCTTGTAGTTAGTTCCAGGCATTGATTTGGGGTTTGTCTGACTCCAAAGCCCTTTGCGACTCAGCAGAAAAAGCTCGCTCTGGTTTGTGTGTCTACGTTTGTTTTACTGCTGTTTGCATATTCCCAGGACTCTGATTTTGCTACTGGAAAGGCAGACAAGTAGCAGACAAGTAGCAGACAGGGGACCAAGGGAAAGTCTGGGGTCACCAGTGGCAATCCCATACCCATCATCCCCTCTCTGATCAAGAGCTGGAGACTGTGAGTACAGGAAGAGCTCTGCTGGAGTTCCATTGCTTTTTCTGTCTGCGGCTCTGTGTATGAGCAAACCCACGTAGGCACCTACAGCTAAAGCAAACACAGTGCAGGGCTCCACTTCAGCATCGCCCTGCTTCAGTGCAAAACCTTCCCACCCTTCGAGTGCAAATGCTGCTGTGCCTTTGCAAGCCGCTCTGATCAGCAACAGCATAGTATGTGCAGGGGAGATGATGTCACTGATGGGTTTAATCAACAGCCCCCTCTGACCTTCTTCCCCTTCCCCTCTTTTCATAGGGCCTAGTGAGGACGCTCCACAACACTAAAAGTGCAGGAATATAATCGAGGCTGACTAAAGTCTGTGTTAAAACTTTGGAGAGGAGGTAAATGAGCTTGCTGTAGGTAAAAGGCGTCCCAAAAGAGATGACAGAGAGTGTGTCTGTGTTCCCTCCTCACCTCCACTGTTTACTACATTGGAAGTATGTGTAAGGCTGATGCGCAACACTACGTGGGAATGGGGCTGCCAGCAGACAATAATCATTGTTGTCTCTAGAACAGAAATAGTTCAAAGCCAAATCCTTCCGTGGTTGCTCAGGCAGGAGTCCCACTGCCTGCTCTGAGTGCGTCTCTCGGGAAAGCACTGCAGAACCTGACTCCAGTCCAGAACTGGAGCATCCCTCCCCGTTTCCTTGCCCACCTCCAGAAAGGGTTGTGGATTTCTAGAGTATCCAGGGCTCTCTGTCGACACCGTATTTACAGCTGATGCAGACACGTTAAGAAGGCAGGAAAAAATAATTTTTTCTTTCCTTTTTTAATCTCTAAAGAGCATAAATGAGGGTGAAGACCCTCAAAAGCTCCCTGAGGCGTGACATTCGTAGATATGGGAGGTGGGAGAGAAACCTTCCCCTCTTCCCTCGCCTCCCCAAACTCTCCGCAGCCGTTCAGCTCCGCGCCCCGCGGCATCCAGCGCGGAGCATTCTTGGCGGGGGCGGGGAGAGAGGGGACGCTCCGCCCCGCAGCCGCGCAACTCCGCGGTGCGCTGCGCTAGCGCGGAGCCCCCTCCGCGGCGGGGCGGGAGGTGCGGCTGAGGCCCAGGAGGGGGCGCTGTGGCTCCACGCAGCGGCCGCGCGGGGCGCGGAGAGGAGCGCGGTGCGGGGCGCGGTGCTTAGCGCGGTGCGGAGCGGGGTGATCGCTCCCCGCCCTCCCCCCTTCCCTCCCTCCCGCCGCCTGCCCCGGCCTCGCTGAGCTGTAGCCAAGCGCTAATAATAATCTGGGGGGCGGGAGGGGGGTGGGCGGTAAATAACAACAGGGCTCTTTTCTCCAAGGAGCCCAGGTGCAGCTGAATGGGTTCGGGCCGGATCCTTCCCGGCTGCGAAGCCGCTGGTGCGTGCGGGAGTTCTGCTGAGGATCTGGCCCGATACACGCAGGGATCTTTTACCCGGTGATGAAATGCAGCTACTTCTGGGACAGAGCCCAGCAGCTTTTCCGTGCCAGCAAATACTACAGGGGAAGTGAAAAATCACTTCATGCATTGAAAGTGCAGAGATGAACTTAGCGAGGCAGAATATAAATTACCCGGAGTTAGGTAGCTGGTGCCCTGTGGTTTGATTTACACCATCCCTCCTGCAAAAGTATCATGAGATTTTTTAACAACCGTAAGGACCTTGGCCCATTTCCTTCCAGGCCATGCAGAGAGGCTTCCCAGAAGGGGAGAATGTCCCTGCACAGGGAGATCTGGCTTGGAAATAGACCTACAGTCCGTGGTCTGATCCTGCCATTCTTCCTCTCGCCTGGAAGATGGCTGCTGCCCGGAGCAGGATGCTGAGTGGCTGAATGGTGCTGTGCTGAGTCAAGGGAAAGCATCTCCTCCCACTATGTGCGATACCCCAGCGTGTTCCTGGATGCCAGGGGAGGTTGTTTTTCCCTTCTCTCTATGCCTCTGCATCTCCATGTCCAGCCGACCTGCTGGAGCTCATTTGGACAGGGCTGCAGCAGTCTTGGGGCTTGTCATCAGCAGAGAAAAGGGAAATTTATCATGCAGAGAGGCCTGGGGAAGAAAGCTGGACATACATCTACTAGGCTCTTCTGTTTTGTGAGAGTCAAACATGGGCAGAGCTGGACTAGTTAAAAAAGGTGTTATTCATCAGGGTTCAAAAGCAGGTGTAGGATAGCTGTTGCTGACTTGACATGCTAAGCTGTCCTGGTTCAGGGAAGAAAAAGTACTAGGACTGGTTGGAGGGAGGAACGGGAGAAAGAGTGAAAAACAGGAGCAGTTGATATAGACTGAGATGAAGACACCTGAAGGACTCAAGTTTATTCAGGGATGCTGGATCAGATCTTAAGTGAAGGTGGCATAAATTGGGCATAAACATGTCATTTTGAAAAGGAGCTACAAGTCAGGCCCAGAATTCCCTCTGTGGTTGGGTTGAGGAGTGTAATACGACATGTCGAAACCATTGCAGCCCCCCGCTCAGTGAGCTGCTTTCTTGCAGCCTTGAGGCAGGACCTGCAGGCAGCATCACAGGAGAGAGAGAAAGACGCTTATTTATTTTTGCTATTTGTTCTTCTGAAGTCATGTGCTCTACATCCATTTTATTGTTGCCTACAAGGCGCAGCTGACAGAGCTTAGCTGTGCACAAGGCTGTTGCTGTGCCTGCTGACAGGCCTGTGCTAAGCGCAGTGCTGGGTGTGAGTGGGACAGTGGCACCGGTGCCCCTGTGGCTCTGGTAATGGCAAGTCTCTAGGTGTTGACATAGTGTTCTCCAGCTCTTGAACTCTCAGGCACATGATTTCCTGCTCCTATTTCAGAAAAACAACTAGTTGCACTGCTGATGGATCACCCCTTACACTCGTGATAGAAATAACAGTAAGAGCAGCAGCAACAGAGCTGAGCAAATAATCGAAACCAACTTCAAATGGTGGCCTCCAGAGGAGGACAGAGTGAATGGCGCTGGCCAGGCACATAGTGTTGTTGTTCAGTGTTTATACTGGTGATAGAAATGCTGAGCAGAGATAGACACTCAGGTGCCAGGATCACCAATACAGCTTTCAATCCCCCCAAAAAATTCTCTCTGTTCATTGGCAGTGGACACTGTTCAATGGGGTACTGTCATCACAGTGACATCTTTCCTCACAGAGGTTCACAAGTGACAACAAAGCCAGCTCTGGGCTGACACATACCAAGCAATGGCAGAAAAGCTTGCAAACTAAGCTATGTGGGGTTCTTACACAGAAGACAATCTCCAGAGGAAAAAAAACAAACCGAAACAAACAACAGTTTACTCCAGGGCTTTTTATTGGTCATGCTAAAAGAATATAGGAGCAGAGAGAGCTCCCTCGCTCCCATCCATTCTCCCATCCTGCCCTATTTCCATCTGAGTAGCAGTGGTTCTTGCAGTCTCTTCATGCTTGGGACCTGTCTCTTGGCTATCTTGACAGAAAGGGTGCTATTACATCTGGTGTTTCTAGAAGATAAAGCCTGGAGCCTTGTGAGAGGTCTTCTTATAACTTGGACTTTTCTATCTATGCATATTACAGCCAAAATATGTTGTACAGCAAGTACCTGTGAAAAGCTTCAAGCCACTTGCTGTAAATCATCACAGGCTGTTGAAGCCAGGGGAGTTAACTGGCTTTGTGGCAAGCAAGGATCTCTTTCTTAGGGTTTGATTTAGAGTGTGATTTAAAACCTGGCCTATGCTCTAGTCTCTGCTGTGTCCATCATGATTTTGGATGCAGTATTGGCCAGAAGTCCTGAGTCGGCACAAATGATCCCATTTAGCCATCTCTTTACCTTGCTGGAGCTGTGTATGAGGTTGTCAGATACATTGCTAATGTTGGAGACCTTTGTGGTAATTTATCTTTGCAGTTGTGGATGCTAACCTGCTAAGCAGGGCAGAAGACATAGAGGGTAGCTTTAAAACCATGCAGACAAACCTAATGCAGACAGTACATTCCAGGTGTGGCTGCAGGACCAGAATAATAAATAAGTTTGTTCAATAATTGAGAGCAATAGTTAGAAAATGATGAAGAAACTAAAACTAAGCAAGGAAGGATGGAAATCAGCTGTGACCCTTGGGGCGAGGCTGACAATTTAGGGCAGGCAGGAGAACTAGGATGAGCAGGTGTGAATCTTCAGCTGGACTTCTGGGATCAGTGGAAGTGAAGCAGTGAGCCAGGCTAGGAGTGCCGGAGCAGCCTGGCTGTGTTCAGCATGGGACTGCCCTTCAAGCAGGTACAGATGGTGAGCGGGTAAGTGAACCCCTCAGACATATGCTGGGGTACATATGTGGCTGTGAGTCCCTCCTGGCTCAGACCACCTCCTTGTCTCAAACGTGAGGATGCTGGATTTACTTCAGCCATTTCTCACACTGCTTTGTGCTGGGGGACATTTGCAGTTGAAATGAAATGTGTGTTTTGAGGGAGCAGGGAGAGTTTAGGAGGTACAAGGTGAGACTGAAGAATGCTTGAGAAATACTGAGGATGTTGAAAGAAAGAACTAGCAAAGACAACATAACGTTTGTGCTGAAGTTGTGAATGGAGATAAAAAGGCAGCAACAAGGCTACATGTAACATAGCCTTAAGACCAGCAGCTATTTCTAGAATTGCTTATGTCATGTTGTCCAAATCATGAGTTGCTTCTGCAAAACTACTCCAGGCTTTGCTGTTTTATGCCTGAGAATGCTGATAATGTGTTTATCTGCCATTTCCACTCTCCTAAAAGAGAACTATAAAGTATTTGAAAATGATGGTGGGTTGCTGTACCATATTTTAGACCAGTGAATAGGTAAATCTAATCAGCTAGGGAAAACCACCAGTTAGCATTCTCCCACAGTATTTGTACGATGCTGGCTTAAAGTAACCTAATAGTGGTAATTTGAGTTCTTTTAACCATTTTGACAAAAACCTTTATGTGCATTTAGAGATATCAATCCTCTTATTTACTTCTTGGGTGAGAAGAGTTAACGTGCTTAGAACTGGATGTGTTGCTGGTGATAGGGAGGAAGGAGTGATATGATTGGTGATGGAGCTGGATCAGGCCTTGTTAAGACTGGGCAAAACTGAGAAGTGGTCTAACTAAAATAGGGCACAGAAGGGGGTCAGAAAGGCCTGGATGGGGGCTTTTGCTCCTGGGATAACCTTTCAGCTGTTTGGGGCCATGCAATGTCAGTAGCTGTCTCAGGACCACAAGCCCTGCTCTTGTGGGCATGGCTAATTCTTGATTAAGTCCTTTTATGCTTCTGATTTTCATAATATTCTGCAGTAATGGAATTAGTTATGAGTTGTGTGCAAAACTGTTTTGTTTGGGCTTAGTTATATATTTTTTTAGATCTGGCACCACATAATTTCCTTGACTGTCTCCAACCTTCTATGGCAAACAGGATGGAATAACCTTTTCTCATTGTCCATCTCTCCCCTGTTTGTGACTCTGCAGGGTATGTAACTGGGTGCTTAGCTGATGCTCAGAGTATCAAATACAGGCTTGCATTCCGGTGTGCTGGAGTATTGCTTGAGTGCAGCCATGACTGCAAAGGGCCCGATCCTCCCATCTGAATCATAGACAAATTTTTGATTATAGTCCCACTGACATAACTAAACCTGTTTCCAGGATCAAAGTCTAAGCAATGGCAAATCCATACACATACTGAGTGCAGAGTGAGTCGTGTTTGTGATTCTCTGGAGTTCATCTCCTTTGTTCCAAAATGCTGGTCAGGAAGGCAGAAGAAATATTCCCTGGGATATTATAAAGACTAACATATCATCAGAGGGAGATTCAATGAAGATTAATGGCAAATTAGATGGATACTTGAGACATTAAAAGGAAGGATGGAAAATAGAAGTGATATTATAATTGAACCATATTAATAAATTTTAAATTGCTTTACAAATATTAACAACTTAAATAAGGAAAGACTGGAAATAATAGTTTATTTAGTCTGGAAAAGCTAGGAGTAAGAAGGGACATTTGGGTTCCAGTACAAAAGTATATGAAGGTTAGAATGAAAAGTGATCAGAAACCTTTTAACACTTTGATGATACAAGAACAAGGGGACACATCAAAATTAAAGGACATAACTTTTAAAGCAAATTAAAAGGAAATAGTCCTTTCTTCAGTGTATAGAGAAACTACACAATTCCCTGCTGCAAGATGTCGCTGAGATGAAAGTCTGGATGGATTTGAAGTGTGAAAGGCTACATAACTTCGTAGCAATTAATAGCATTTGCAGCTCTGCAATCTAGGACAATGGTAATCAGATCTCAAGCTTCAAAGCAAAAGCTGACCACCTTCTGGGGTCAGGAAGGACATTTTATCTCTGCATAGAAAGACTATAATATGGTTGGCCAGGTAATATGACTGGATATGGTCGATCCTGCTAGAAGCTAAGTCAGCAAGAGATTAGCAAATTGCTTCTGTGGGTGCTGGATTAAGGCATTATAAAAAGGTTTTCATCAATGCCAGACAGAATATCAATCCAACAATCTCTTCTTCTGTGTCAACTCCCACAAAAGTAATTTCACTGATTACTGTAGATATTGAAGTAGGACATGAAATGGGTGGTTATAAGCAGCAGCAATGACCCCGAGCTGCTCATTTCAGGTTCTTCTATCACCATCGTTATCTGCAGGATGGTGCAGAGCTCGGATGAGCCTGGAGTCTCCCAGTGCTAGGTACTGTACAGATGCAAGCTCCCTGCACTCAAAGGCCTGCAGATCAGACAGAGGAGGAGGGAAAGAAACAGGGAATGCCGTCACCTCTGCTCAGTGCCAGTGGAATACAGCACAAGGCTCAGGGATCAATTCAAATCCTATTAGAGTCGGTGGAAGCATTTCAGTTTGCAGGGAATAGGAGCTTGGGCTTGGCCTTGACAGATTGTGAAAGTAGTTGGTTGCAAGGTAACAGAACATTTTAGAAAGCAGAACCTTAAATATCACAGTGGGATATGCTGAACACTTGGAAAATCAGCCTCCAAGGTGTTTGTAAAATGTCACCTTAAAGAATTTGCCCAGGCTTATGCAGGAAGGCTGCGACAGCACTAAATACCCGGGTGCATTAAATGGAGAGATTTAACCAAACAAGCCTGGTAGGAGTGACAGAGTGGAGAGAGCTCAGGTAAGGAGCCCCTTGGTGTCCCATCTCCTCTCCCTGTATTTTCTCTCCAGTGCCAGAGCCTGAAGGGTCCTGAGGTGCCTCCCTCAGAGAGAGTTCTACCCTATGGGCACAGCCCTGCAACCTGCCCATAGCCTTTCCCCATTGCTAGGGCCATGTTGGTGGAGGAAGGGGGAACCTGCCATTCTCCATACTCCTCCTCTCCTAACAGCCATCTTTTTTCCCCGTGGCTGAAGAGGAAACA
The DNA here is from genome assembly GCA_024611195.1 of Ceyx melanurus. Taxonomy (NCBI): domain Eukaryota; kingdom Metazoa; phylum Chordata; class Aves; order Coraciiformes; family Alcedinidae; genus Ceyx; species Ceyx melanurus. The sequence goes on along the minus strand of JANHGL010015940.1, from coordinate 121,266 downwards.
GGCTGCTGTGTACAAACCAGGGTGTTCAGCTTCAACAGAGACACTTACTGAGGGCAGAGGGGAGACTGCTCTTCCACTGTCACCTGAACTGGGCTGGGACAGATAACGAAACTGGGTTTCCATCAGAAAGGTGGGAAGGATGAAAAGCTGATGGCTGTGAGGAAAGCATGTACACTAGATGGACTGAAGCTCTGAGAGGTGTGACTGGAGCTGGGAGGGAGAGAGGGAGGGGAGAGCTGGCAGGTAGGAACACGAAGTTCACCGGTGTGGCAAGCACGAGTGTCGAGATAAATTGCCACATTGGGACAAATTATTCCTTTGCTTCTTGGATTGCAAACAAGAAAGAGATGTGACCAGCAGGTGCAAATCTGCCGAGGAGCTGTTGTGTAGGTGTGATGATTACTGTGCTTATAGGCCTGGCTGGAAAAGGGAAGGATGGACAAGGGACCTTGCGTTCTGCAAAATGCACGATGAGGATGCAAGCAAACAAAAGAGCTGTGAGGTAGGATTGCAGTCTACCTGCATTATGAGAAGATTGATTTCTGGTGAAAGGGGCAGAGAAGGGAGCAGAATAAAATTTTATAGATGGCAAGAATGGGGATCGGATCTTTAAAATGGCAGTTGTGAGTTAGTATTCTTGACAGATTGGTTCAAATGTGACTGCAGAGACCAGTGCTAGTTTCTGTTTTCTAACCATCTGCATTTAAAGAAGAGAGAGACACACACACATACCAGCAGCCTGGCCTCAGTGAAATTCTGCTGGATTTTCCCCAGGGAATCAGAATTGTCCCTGCATTTCAAGTACCTGGAAGACATGAAACTCTGGCAAGGCTGAAAGGTGAGGCAGGGGTCGAGAAGGAGACTGGCTGGCAGGAATGAGGAGATTGTAGGCTAGGCTGGATAATTCAGGGATCTGTAATAAAACTGCATGGTGACGGATAGTGAATAAAAGACTATAGGTGTATTATGGTTTATGGAGCACAGGACAGATGTGTCTCTAAGGAGACTGTGATAAGGAGGGGAGGCAGCAGCGGCCCAGGAGCAGCGGCTGCTTTGGGATGCACCAGCACTGTGTGAATAAAGCAGCACTGTAGCAAGATAGTTCAATCACGACGCTGTCACTGACATGTTGTATATGACCTTGGCAGGTCACTTAAGCTGATATCTTTCAGAAGAGCTTTTGAAATGCATGGGTTTGCATGCATAGGAGCTGAATTTCTTACAGTCAGTGCAGTGGTTCTGAGCCCTGCAGCGCACACAGTGGATGTGAAGCACCCAGGGAACTTGACTCCAAGTTTGGCATGAGGAAAAAGCAAGATTTTAATATTTATTCATTTAAAGAATTCAGCAACCTGTGTCCTCAGGAAATACAGCCCTCTAAAGACTGGCATTCAGCAGTGCTGAGTCTTTGCATTTCCAGTGCTGGGCAAAAGCAGCCCTGGACTGTATTTCTCTCCCCTCCACACCAGCAAAATGGCTTGACATGGTTTGAAAATCTGGCCAGAATTAATGTCTCTTCTCATTGCCTAAGACCACTAATGAAGTTGGCCTTTTACTGGAATATATAAGGGAAGAATATTCTAATTGTACCTTCTCCCTTCCCTTGTACACTGACACGGGGCCCTCACTTACACACCATGCACAATGGTGTGTGTGTGTGCATACACACAGACGTGCACACACATGCATTGTGCTTTAAGAAGCTTGAATCAAGACTGCTGATTCAGTGCAGCATATTAGTCTTTTTACCAACTTCAGCATTTGCAGTAAATAGCAATTAATGATAAAGCTGCTTACATTAAAAAGAAGAGCAAATGAGGCTGGTAAGTCCTTCCTACCAGTGGGTGCTCCCGCAGTGCTTCTCATTACTTTAGTTTCAACTTTGAAGACAGAAATTTTGTCTATAGCATTTTTTTTTCCTCACTGCTGCTTCTCCAAGGGAGCTGTTCCATGGAGCCTAGAGGGCAATGAAGAACAGTCCCCCAGCCCTTCGTGTCTCAGGTAACAGGGACACTGCTTTGATGCTGGGGGCATGACTTTCCCTCGAGTGCCATAATAGAACTGGACAGAAGGGCTGGGGACAAACACACACTCTGCTGCCTTAGCACAACATTATTGCTTGTCTGCAGACCTCCATAAATAAAGATTTGGAGCTGTGGGAAATGAAATCAACAGGAGAGCTGAGATACACTCTGGATTTTAGTTTTATGTGTAATTTTAAGATTCCAGGCTCCTGAAATGATATGAGGGCCGATTTCCTGCTCAGTACTGCAGTATTTTGGCAGTAAGGTGCTCAGGATGCTTTTTTCCATGCCTCATGTGCAACGTACAGTGTCTGAGTGTGCAGTGTCTTCTGGGGCAGTGTTGAAGGACTGTGGAAGATGACAGACAGAGGAGGGTTTGTTCTTGCTTGTACTGCTCACAACTGAAGTTAATAAAAAAAATATACCCATAAATAGGTTTCTTCTTAGGGGAAGCTTGTTTCCTTCTGAAAAAAAACAACAACAAACCAACAAACAACCAAAAAGCAAACTAGTACAAGTGCAGTGTCTGTGTCTAAGGAATGCAGGAGCCAAGCTCTTTGAAAATGTAGAAACACCCAGAGATTTTTAGATGCTGACTCTATCAACACTCCTAATTTCTTTGAATCCACTGGATGCAGGATGCTGAGCAGGTGGTGCTGCCCTAAATGCCTCTGGTGCTGAGGCTGGCAGTGGGTGGCTGTGAGCAGGGGCCTCTGCTTGAGAGATCAGACCCAGGAACAGATGCCAGGCGATGCCAGAGGAGCAGGATCTCTGGTACATGCTGTTCCCATCCCTGCCTGTCTGCATCTTGTTCAGAGTGCTCTTCAGTGGTTTGAGTCAGGGGTGGCTGATTGCAGGGAGAGATGCTTTTTGCTTTTGCTCAATGTCAGATGGACTTGAACATCACATGTTCCATTTTTTGCTAGGGACCTCATGCCTGTTTGGTTACATGTTAGAGATAGTGGGCTTAGAAAAAACAAAACAAAACAAAACAAAAAAACAAAAAGAGAGACAAAATAAGTGCAAATAATTCAGAGAAATAAAGGGTAAAAAGGGACGGTGTGGCTGCCTTAATATAATCCTGTAGTATATGGCAATTCCTAAAGGAAAAAGTAAATCCAGTCTCAGATTATTTCCTGGGAACTTTTATTTTTGATGGATTTGCTCATTTATTTTCCTGTAAATCTAATTATTTCACTTGAAGTTCTCTGTTGAATGCAGGTTTAGACTAGAAGAGAGCAAAGGACTGTGACAGTCATCAGCTTCAGAAACTCACAGAACCTCAGCCTTGCTGAGATCCCTCATGTTGTTATGAAGATCTGACAGACAGTTATTGTAATTCCTAGTAGGGATAGGTGAATAATGAATTAGTGGGGGTTTTGTGTGGTTTTTTTTCTTTTTTCTATTTTTTTTGTTTGTTTGTGGTTTTGTGTTTGGTGGTTTGGGGCTTTTTTGTGGGTTCTGTGTGTGTGTGTGTGTTTCTGGGTTTTTTTTCTGGTCAGTTTACTTCTGGAACAAAAAATGAAGGGGAAAAATTAACAAATCAGACATAATTGGGATGGAGGAAGAATGAAAGGATGTTTTTTATATGTGAGACTAGAAGGAAAGGAGAAGAAAAAAATTACTTCAAAACTACATTTTGTAGAAATTCATAGCTTTTCTCACAATTATATTATTGCACTTTTGGGTTGGTGGGTTTTTTGTGTTTGGTTTGTTTTTTTTTTTGGTGTTGGTTTTTTTTGTGTTTGTGTGTAGGTTTTTTTGTTTGCTTTTGGTTTCTTTTCATTTCCGTCTAGATCCATTTTGTAAACATTTCAATATGAAGCATTTAAGAAAGAATGCAGTCGTATACTTTGATTCTTTTAAATTTTCCCATCCCATTTTTAAACAGGAACTATCTAATGGATTCAGCCTGAATTAATAAACATTGTCAGTCGATCCCCAAGCACTTTTTTGTGCCTATTTTTAGTAGGTGTTAAAAACAATGTCTCGCATCTTTAGTGCCTATGACTGCAGTTTCCTTTATGCTGCACAGTTAAAGACAATTCATACCTCAAATAACATATACTCAGAGTACACAGCATGGGGAGATAAAAGGAGAAACTAGAAAGGTTTGAAGTCACAGAGAAGTCGGTAGCAAAAGCATATAGTGAAGACTACAGTCTTGACTTCCATTCCCTTGCTCTCGCAGTAGACTGTAGATTAATTATAAATCTCTTTCTCACCCATTAGATTTTTCACATACTACTTCTACTTCTGTGCTTTCTCATCCACACCTTCAATTCTCTGTTACTCTTCTTTCAATTGGACTTTCCTTACTCTCCATTTTTGCACACTTTCCTCTTTTCTCCTCCCCTGCTCCTCCTGGAGAAGATTACTAAGCAAGTGGCAAGTGTTAATAACGTGTCTTGGCTGTGCCTGCCTCGATGGATAAAGAGTGAAGGAGAAGAGCAGCAAAGAGGGAGGGAAGAAGGTGATCTGCACTGTTTTCAGACTTCAGGTGAATGTGTGCAGAGGAACCAGTGGTGGATGCTCAGGGATCCTCACTGCAGTGGAAGCACAGAGACCAAACTGAATGTCTGAGGAGAGCATGAGCATATCTGAAAGGAGGGACTTGTATCCTCAGGGATACAAGGGCCCAAAGGAGAGCCAAGGACTGGGAGATGTGTGAGTAAAGGGGAACCATCTGATTCCTCCTCTTTGCTGTGACAGGATCTCACTCATGGACACCCAACACTTGATTTATCTGGATGAATTTATGCACAGGGACTTTATCCAGATGGGAATATGCATATTCCATCAGCCAGGGTTAGGGGTGCTCCCTGCATGCTGGGCAGTGCACGCTGGCAGGGATTAGACCACCACCATCTGCCCAGTACAATACACATCACAGGCTTGGTACCTGAATCCAGGATGTTACTGGAACTCCTGATGGCTTCCTCAAGTCCTGACAGTTTTGTCACTGGAGTCTGTTGTATGGTTTATGGACAAAGCTGGACAGAGTCTATGGTTTTAGGTATTTAAGGGGCAGAAGGGAGATGAGGCTGAAGAATTTGTACTTTGGTATGATATATACAGCTCCCTGAGGAGCACAGGCCAAGCACACAACAGCTGCTGGGGAGAAACTGTGTTGATGCCTTGGGAACAAAGATGTTTTCTAGTCTGCAATACAGGTAGGAGGGAGGAGAAAACAGAGATGTGAATTAGAATGAAGATTCCCTGACCTGCTTTGGTCCAAGAATATTATACCAAGAATAAAATGTCCAAGAATAGCTGTCTGTCACATTAGACATGAGTAACTCCAGGCTATGTTTTCATGAGCAAGAGTGGACTCTAAATACCCTTCTTTGGAAACTCCTAAACACCTTTGATTTCTCAGGGCTAAGCCAGCTAGCTGGATTCCTCTTCTGCATTTGATTTAGCACTCACAGAAAATTATTTATCTATCTAGCTATTTATTATCTCATTCCAAGGCTGCAGTTGAGGAAAGTCTGTTTATTTCTTTTCCACAGCAGTGTCTCTTTCTCCGTCAGCTCTGACTAGCTGCTAGGTGCCCTGGGGAATGTCGGAGCAGAATTAATTAATCATGATCAGTGATGGAGGTGTTTTTCAGATTTGGATTTGGCCAGCTGATTTGCACAGGATCTTTCTGGGAGTCAGGCTGTTGAAGAAACAAATGTGATGCCTGCTCTGGATTGCTTTCAGATGGAGGCACTTTGGAAGGCTGCAGAGGCATCTATCAAGCAGTGGGGAGAATCTAGCAGAAGTCAGCAGTGTGCATGCTGGTGGAGGGGACTGCTCACTCCCTTTGGCAGGACACTGTGCCAGTGAGGCTGTAAACTACCGTTTAGCGTGTCCTGTCCTGTTCCCAGCCCGCAGAGGTGTGAATCTTTCATCATCCACAAGTCTTACGGGCATTCATTCTGAATGTAGCCTTTGGAGGAGGAGTTGTGATGGCACTTGGCACATGCCAAACTGGAAGTCACCCTTTCAGCATGCCCATGAGTGATGGCAGTGCTGGCCAACTGTGTAGGTTGTGCTGAAGCAGCAGTGTTTGTTACACAAATAGCTCTCAATTCTTCCAGACCCTATCTGCTCCTGTTGTAGAGCCCAGCAGAGCATGTGTTATTCTTCCTGGTCAATGGTTTCCTCCTGGCAATGGAGAAAGGTCAAGTGTCCACGCCAATTCTTTTTGATCAGTCAGCAGCCTTCAAATCCTCTGGCAATGAAAGGCTAATGATTTGCAGTGGCTGGCATGGATTGGCAAACTCTCCCTGCAGGAGCTCTCCTCCTTTCCAAAGAGACTCCATGGTGTGCCTTGGAGTAATGAAGCATTTTCCTCAAGGACTCTTCAAGGGGGGGAATTCAGTGCTCATTTTTACTGTTGCTGTCAGAGATAGGGCTACAATATTATGGATGTGCTGATGAGGAGGGACAAGATCAACTTTTGAGTAAATAGTCCACTGTTTTCAAAATTTCTCATCCTCAGACATCTTTTTCTGCCTTCAAGTTGTTCCATTGTTGCCTAACAGAAACAAATTGAGGTAATTTGCTCTTTTCCCACCCCAAGAGCTGAGGCCAGGCATGCAGAAGCGTTGGCAGGGATGGAGCCATTTGTAGGGCGTGGAGGTGGAAACATCAGCTTTTAATGGACGTCTCAGACTACGGCAGTACCTACCATTAGCAGAAAGCTGTAATCTATAGTGACAGGCCAGCTGGAGCAACAGGAGATAAGGCAGGGAATCTGCAGGCAGAGGTGTGCACTGAGCAGCGGTGGGGGGGGTTCAGATTTCAAACGTCAGTGCCTGGCAGTAGAGACAAGTCCCTTCAAGAGGAAAAGCAGCCAGAAAAGCTCCTTTTGCCCTGGACTTTAAATCACCCACTGTCACACCCAGCCTTACGTTATGGCCCTGCTTTTGTGGATACTGTCCTCTGTGCATCCAACTCAAACGGAGCCTCCATCCTCTCTCCTCTCCACCCAGCACAGTGGCATGGGGAGCTGGATGGCATGGGGAGCGGAATGGCAAGGGGGGCAGCATGGTGAGGGGGGCAGCATGGTAGGGGGAGCTGGGCCTGAGACCCTCTGCCCTCGATCCCATCTCGAGCTGCAGCGAGTGCAGAGGAGCCGTTGGGGACATTCTCATCCATGAAATGAAGAATCAATAGAGTGGCCTCGTTCCAGGCTCCGCGGTGCTGTTCTCTCCTTCCCGCTGTTCTTCCCTTTTGCCACTTGCCCTTTTTTTCAACCCACTCTTCCCACCACCTACACGGACCTGGTGGCACGAATTCACAGGTAGGAATTCCCCTCTGCTACACACAGAGGAGAAAAAATATGGTTTAAAAGAAGGAAAAAAAAATAAATTAATCAGGTAGGCTTGCAGGAAGGTGGAATGGATCTTTTCAAAGCACATAAGTGGTTTGGAAGCCAAAGGCCCCAGGAGGTCAACAGTATTCAGACTTTTAAATCCCTGATGCTCATGAAATTTTTACACATAAATTCCACCCTGGGCAAAATCGCATTTTCTTTTTTCTTTTTTTTTCGTTTTTTTAGTGTGTTTTGGGTTTTTTGTTTGTGTTTATGTGTTTTCTCTTTGTTCTTCTTTGCTTTAATTTTTTTTTTTTTTATTTAGTCAGTAGAGGTTGGTTTTCCAATGTGCAGAGGGGAAGGGAGCTGTGCTATGCAGTTATTGAGCTGACAGAGCTGCTGGAAAAATGGACATGCTATTTCCTTGGGAAATTCTTGCCTTTTTATTTGTGCCTTTTTGTTTTGTTTTGTTTTTAAGCTCCATTTTGAATGAGAAACGTCCTCCCACAAAGGCCTAAAAATTCAAAAGCAATAATAATTGAGATCATCAATATCTTCTGTTTTTGTGGTGCTGAAGCTATTTAGCATTGTATAATGATAACACATAATGAATAAAACAGCACCAAATATTTTATGCAATATGTAGTTTATTTTAAACACATATCAATACAATGCAGACTATGTAAAAATGTCAAAACAAATTAATTGAAACAACATAAAAATAATGTGTTTATCTCCTCAAAATGAAACATTTCAGTATAACTGAAGTGAAGAGGGAAAATAAAAATTTGTTTTGACACTTTAAACATAAAAAAGTTTGTCAGAATTGACATGTTCCCATGCAACATTTCGATTTCAAGAGCTGCGTTTTCCTGCGAAAAACTGTTCTGTCAAAATTTTTTGACCAGCTCTACTTAAAGTCTATCTAAACAGACAAGCATCAGAGCCAAGACTCTCGAACGCTCCAGGTGGTCAGGAGATAGATTTAGCACAGAGCAGAACAGTCTCACAGAAGGAAATAAATAAACCTCACAGCTAGAGATGGCCTTAAACTTGGGCACCAAACAGCTTGAATGCTGGAGATGCTCAGACCTGAGTGCTTTTGGACTTCAATCGTAACACGGGCTGAGTTCCTTCAGGGCTCAGTCTGTGCTGCAGAATCCGTGTGCCGAGGGAAGGGGCTGTTTGGGATGCTGAGAGGCCAGTGCAGGTTCTCAGTATCCCCTGGGATTTTGTAGTTCTTGGCATTGGTTGGGGTCTATCTAGTAACAGCTCTCTGTGTTTGACAGATAAATACTGTGAAGTATTTGATGGCTTTGTTTTCTGTGCATCTTTCTGCCTCAGGCTTCGGGCTCAGAACAAACTGAAATACAGTGCCCCTGGTAGGTTAGCTCTGGGATTTGAGACTGGTGAGAACAGCTTTGGCCAGGAGTTCTCCCACCTTCATGAGACACAGATTTTAAATCTTCTCATTATACAAATGCAGTTTCAGGTTAATTTGAGCTTCTAATTCAATATGCTGTTCCGAATTAAGAGTTAATATGATATTTGATTATCTTTTTGCAATGAGATCCAACACAAGGCTCATTGACTTCAATAGACTTGCCAGCAGAACCTGTGGCTGCAGAGCTTGGGTAGGTGCATAGTTAGAGCAGGAGATCTACACTCAAGACTTTTGGCTTCTCTTTCAGAAGCTGCTGATAAAATGATGTCATTATCCAAGCAGCAGGAGCTGTACCAGGAGAAGCAAAGGCCTGTGGATTTTAACCCCTTGTGCTCCTCCAGTAAGAGCTGAGGAATACAGAAGACACAGGTCAAGAGCTAAGCTCCTTTCTGAGGGACAAGAAAAACTGGAAGATAATTTTTAAGAATCATTAGGTACCCTCAGCTTCCTAGCACCCCAAATCAGCAGCAGTAGCTTCTATTTCCCAAACCCTGTGGAACAGGATCACACGGTGTGGGTGTTGTGCTAAAGACCCTGCCCAGGAATTAACTTCCTAACAACAAAAATATTTCAGAGAATGTCAGGTGTGGGATAACAGTTGACCTTTAGGTTTGAACGTTACATTATTGCTTTTCAGGGCAGTTTTGGCATTGATTTATTTTCCCTCAGGCTCTCTGCTTACAGGTCCAAATTGTTGCAATGGAATATGTTAGAAAGGCAAGACTGGCACGCAGAATGGACCAGGCATGAAAGCAAAATCCAGGGTTTTTGGACTCTGACACAGGCCTTTTTAAATTTAGGATCCAGATTACTCTTAAATTTCCAGTTAAAACTGTATGAAAGGTTTGATTTTTTGTTCAGCTTATGGTGTATGGTTTGCAGGTGTTTTGTAAAACGTGAGAAAAGTATTAAATGAATTTGGACATTTCCTTTTGTGCATAATTTGCAAACTCTATTTTGGCTCCGTCAAAACATACTCTTTAAGAAAACACTTCTATTTTATTTTTAATGTATATTACTCAACATGTAATGAAAAACAAAACACAATTTTGAACCAATCCTTTCCAAACAGAACACTCAACACAGTCTGTTCCAAAGAAAAGCTGACTTTATCAAAATGCCTTTTTTTCCCCTTAAATCAACAAATTCCTACGAAGTGTTTTGCCTCTGATGAATTGGCATTTTTCTAACATAAAATGAGCAATCCAACAAATTCTAAGCGGCTCAGTGGCAAGTCTTAGCTAATTCTGGAATAGTAGCATGAAGGTGCGTGGGAAGGGTACTGTGGGGAGACCTAGCACTGAGCTGAGACTCAAGAGATTTGGGTTGAATTTCTGAAGAAGTCATAAAATGATCTGGGACAAGCCATTAATCCATCCCATGTCTCAATTCCCATTCTACAGAATGGGAAAGCCAGCATTTCCTCATCTCCTAAAGCTATTGCGTGGATAAAAACCTATTAACACTTGTGAGATGACTGGACTTTGATATGAGGTGTATAAATACTGAGAAAGACAGAAGATAGAGCTGCATTTTTGTGTAACTTACAATGAAATTATGGGGAAGTGGACTAACTTGGACAATAATTTAATAATAGTAGGAATAATTTTAAGTTCAGGGCAGTGTTTAATAGAAATAACTGCTCACCACCCACCATATTTTTTTTTTTAATAAGCAGCTTAGAAAAGTGCAATTTATCATTATTATTATTATCCTCTAGATCCATTCTATCTCTGCCACTTCACAAATGAGAGGAGTTCCTCACAAACATCTCCAAAGCTAGCTCATTATCCAGCCTCCCTATTTATAACTCTCATTTATGACAATAGCTATCAAAATCTCGCCAACAGTAGGGCTGCTGGTGTGCTGACACCACTGCTCCACAGCCCGCTGAGCGGTATTATCTCACTGTTCCCTCGCCTTCCCCCATCTGTCCCTGGCCATCTGCTGTCCTTGGTCTTCTAATTAGACTGTAAGCTTCTGGGGGCATGGACCGCCTTTCTGGTTGCTCTTTGGAGAGCACCTAGCATGTGACCATTCCAGTCTCGGCACCTAGCACAACACTGGGCCAGTCTCACGTTCAGCAGGACTTCTCTTTGTGGTTCTTTGCCACATATCAATGTACACGTGTAAAGTTCCTCTTAATTCAGCTCCCGGCCCGGTGAGCACTGTTAGATGGATCCCTTTTCTCAGCTCTGAACCAAGTCTGTGGATTCTGGATCTCAGAGCAGTGGTTTTGGCACCTTGGCTGGTAGATTTATGATGAGGACTAATGGAGTTTAATTCCCTCTGTCCACCACCACCTGACGGTGTGACTTGATGGAGGTTGCACGCCTGCCACAATTCTTTGGTTTCAAGCCTCATTCTCATGATAACACCAGTAGTTTATAATTAGCTGAAGTGTGGGGACAAACAAGCTGAAAACAGGTACCTAGTTGTTACCAGTGTGATTCTCGCCTCGCTAAAGGCAGGGAGTAATTAGAGTCTCTGCACAAAACCTGCTCCCTTTAGGCTGTTGGTTGAACTGCACTGATAACGAAGGATTTGTAGGGTGCTTTTGGTTCACTGAATACTCTGACAAGTTGTAAGCAAAGTGCTGACAAACTGAAAAGAAAAAACCCTTTTCTCTGCTAAGTCATTTGGGGTCAAAAGAAATATTTTTAACACTGTTAAAGAGAGTGGAAAGACAAATGAAAAGGAGAAAACAAAGAAGCTCTAGTGATTTCAGATGGAGATTTGGAAATGTTTCCCTTTGGTGCTTTCACAACCAAAACACTGACATCTACCAATCATTATTTTTTTCAGCATGAGTAATTTGGCAAAAGTGAAATGAATTTGTCGACTGCATTTATAATTTTGGAGAGGTTTTTCTTATCCTCTTTCCTTGCTTTTCCTCACCCAAAAAAATGATTCAGCTGATGAATATGCCTCAGGTCTAACTACTCATGCATATTTTTAAAATGAAAGGTTAAACAATAAGTGCAAATTTACACACTGATGAATGCAGAATTTGCAAAGTTCAGGGAGGCATTCACCCATTAGTGCCTGAAATGGAGAAATCCCACTTCTGTAAAGAAATAGCTTTAGAGTCATTTGGGATTTTATGATGTTGCATGTCACAGTCATCCAGAAACTCAGAGCTGCTGCTGAATTGCAGCTCTGTCTCTGACTCCAGTCAGATATCAGTGTCAGTAGTTTGAGCTGTAAACACATCGAGGTTAGAAGTGGCCAAATTCTGTTTTCCCAGAGCTTGGGTTTATCCATGGGAGTTCATATAACTTAAACCCCAACAGAAGGGTTTCTCCACCCCTTTCCATGCATGTTACCTCTTTTCCCCTGGTGCTGCCACAGAAAAAAAAAACATCCTCAGCTTGGTTGGATCACTGGCCAGCATTTCTAAAGGACACTTAAAGCTGCTTGGTGGGCAGTGACTGCCTTCCAGTGCTTTCATGGGCCATCTCTGAGTTAGGTGCAGGGCATTTCTGTTACTACTTCAGTTATTCCCAGCAACGAGTTAAATCCTAAAGGTGTAGGGCAGTAGTTACCTGCCTAACAGGAATGTGAGTGTACAGTTATCTTAAAGCAGGAACAGCAGAATAAAAATCCAGAAGAGCTTCTCCTGTACTTAAAATTTAGGATACACTTAAGCAGTTTGCTGAAATGAGGTCAGACATTCGTCACTTTACAGGGTCGAGCTCTAAACCAACATAAGCTGTTTCATCTCTCCCTTGACACTTCAGTCTTTTACTAATTTATCAGCATCCTAAAGCAGTGTGTGAAGTTGCTGCAGAACAGAAGTGTTTCAGATACAAATAGCAATTGTTAGCCTTGTCCCTCTGGTAAATGGCAGCAGGCAGAAACCTCTCTCAACCTGCCAAGAACCAAATGTGGGACACAAGGAAGAATTATTGGTGCATGAAGCTTAAAGAGATAGGGGGGTTATTTCTTTACTGCAAATAGTGTCCAGGAATTTCTCTTGCCTGAATCTGCATTTCTGATGGAAATAGTTTGCAATAACAAGCATGAGCAAACAGAAGGGATGTGTGCAAGAACAATTTGACTCTAATGGAAGGGTTAAATTAAAGGTAGAGTGGTTCAGAGAAAGGTAGAAATTCCCAGGAGTCAGAGGAGGAGTGGAGAGTCAGAGCTCCTGCATTTTGCCTTCCTATTTACAGCAGTGCTCTGGGACTCTGCAGCCTCCCTCCTATGAAACAGACCTTGCAATATTGTTTTGTACAAAATCTATCATTCTGAGCTCTCCCACTGTATAAAAATTACCTTTTAAGTGGCTAAGTAGACACCCCACTTTATTCCTTTCTTCTTATTTCAAGAAACAATGGGAGTAACAGCACTTGCCTGCCTTACTAGAGTGCTGAGAGCTTTAATTAATGTCTCTAATTCAATTTGAACTCCTTGAATAAAATGCGCTGCCTTCTAACAGCAAAGGTATTGCCTAAAATAGAATATAATTAACACACAGATATCAATCACGATGAAATTATGTGTACATTCAAATACAACTTGCACTTTACAGAAAGTACTTGCCTATTTTTCCTCCAAGAATCCTGAAGACTCATAAGACAAGTAACATTTAATGTTCCAGGCTGAATTCAGATTAGAATAAGGCCATCTTAAACCACCTAACAAATGAAAGGGGGTTGTAACAGAAATCTCCATTTGCACTGATGGATGTGCCTTTGTGATAGTGCTGGAAACTGACTGTACTGTGACTTAGAGCCAGTGCATCTAACGTTTGTTTCTGCCAGCATTACAGTGAACTCTAGCCTGCCTCCCAGCTCCCCCACTGATCTGTTTATTAGCAGATGTGACAATTGCATGACCACATCGGTTGGCATGAAACAGAAGGACCTAGATCACTGTGTTGTTCTGTAGTGCTCCTGAGTAGAAACGAGCTTTGCAGATTGGATTTTTTTTAGCCTTACAAAGTTTGCTGACACCTTGAAAAGGTTGTCGTTCTTTGCTTAGAGGGCAGGAAGACCTGGTGAGTCACGGGGGCAGCAGAACTGCATTTTGCTAGGTGCTATACCCAGATGATGGCTTTGTGATCCAAGCAGTCAAACAAATACTACTGTGTCTCCATGCTCATAGTTGAAAAGTGAGTCAAATAAAAAAACATATAAGGGCACTGCCTGAGATCACAGAGCGTGTCTGGGGAAGAATTGAGCAGACTGCTGGACTTCTGCACCAGACCCCAGTGTCTGACTCTCACAAGCCTCTCTTTTAGTGCCAGAAGCAGCTTGTAGTTTGTCTTGGGTCTCCTACCCAAGGGCTATATCCTTGGAGGCATCACCTCCCTGCCCCTTCTTCCCCCGTCCCTTTTGCAAAATGCCCAGAACGTGTCTGACAGCAGTGGAGCTTCATAAAGACACCTAACAAATTAATTTCAGATTCCAACTTGTTAGGAGTTAGATTGAATGCACCTCACAATATTGCCTTAGACACAAAATAATCCCACTGTAGTAAGCTTTATAGCTTCCATGGGGACCCGTGCCGTGGTGTGTATTAATCTTTAATGTGAAACAACATCTCTACAGCAGCTACAGGGGGGAAAAAGATACTACTAAAAAATTTAAGTTGATGGTGTGATAGTTGTCTAGACCCAATTGCACTTTACCATCCTCCATTGCCGCAGGCACCAGTCCCTACTCCCAGAACCAATACAGCTTCCAGAGGAGATGGGTCCATTTCTAGGGATCTCAAGGCACATCCCTTGCCCTAACCACAACTGTAATCATCCTGACTCTGACTTTGACCCAAAAGGAAAGGAAGTAAGGATGAAGATGTGCATAGGGGGAATTAGTGAATATCTCCTCTCTTTTATAAGCTGATATTTTCCCAATGGATAATACTTGCCTGTGGAAGGACACACTGGGATGTCTCTGAAATCCATTTCATTTGGCCTCTCTCATATTTCAGTTTACACTTGCACTGTGCTGGGGACTGGAGGTGAGCTCTCACTCCACTTTGGTATGTAAAACCTCCCCTCCTCTCTTTGCAATAGAAACTCAATAGAAAGTGGAATGTTTAAAGGGAAACTGTTCCAGGCTGGCTGATGAAGGAAGGAGTGTGGATGAGTTTAATGAACAGACAACCGAGCGAGTTGGGACAGTGTGTACAGAAAGACTGATTGTTATCAGCAGCAAATCTGCATAGCCATCTAATGGCAAATATGCTGAGTTTGCAGCTGCTTACTGTGGTGGGACACTGCTGTAGACCTGCAAAGAGCAACAAGGCTTGGATGGAGAAACAGGAGGAATGAACTCCTGGACTGGAATTTGGAAATGCTGAGGGCAGGGTGTAGCTGGGAGCATTTCCCAGTAATCACTTCAGGTTTGTGACCACTGAGTGGAAGCAGAGATGTGCTGCAGCCACTTGGAGTGTACTCTGTTCCCCTCAGTGTGGGGCTAGAAACTCCCCAAACTCCAGGTTTGCAAGGTAAAGAAGAATCAGTTCTTTCTGAGAGGCGAGGGACTGAAACACAAAGAGCTGTCACATTCATGGGTGAAGCAGAAGTCAGTGGTGAAGGTTAATATTAAACACATGCCTCCAGAACAGGAACAACCTCCTCGGTCAGGAGCTACAGGAACCATTAGATTTAATCACAGTAATACTCCATCTGCAATTGGAAAGAAACTCCTCTGTGCCCCACAGAAAAAAACTAAACATTCACTGACTTGCCCATACCTTTTTTTCCCCCTTTTCCCATGCAATGCAACAGCTGACTATCTTTTTTACCCAGCCTTACACAAGTCGGTTCTGTCAAGTGCTGCTGAGCTGGCCGCAGCTCCAGCACAAGCACATGCTGTGCACACGTGCGGGCTCCCACGCGCTCCGGCACAGACACACCCGGCACTCGCGCTCCCCGCCACGCTCCTGGGTGATCCACCCACGCAGGAGAGGGGCACGCTGCCTGCCGTGGGCTGCAGCTTCACCACGCTCTCCAGAGAGGAAAGCTCCCGGAGCGGAGGAGACGGACACACTGACCACAACATGCTGCTGTGATCTGGTCTGTACCGTGCTGCATCAGCCAGCCGAGGTCTCACGGCCACATGCAGTGTGCATGGAACCTCCCGTGCACCTCACTTAGCTTCAGCAAAACCTGTTCTCTCTGGGATTGCAAACTTCTAGAGTGCTTAAGGTAGATTCAGACTCAAAAGCAGGGCTGCTGGAGAGGTACACATAAGCGTGACACTAAATCTTACTTAGCAGAGCTCTGCGTAGCCTAATTTCTTCTGCTTTAAAGAGTAGCTACAGTCTCTCTGCACTATATTCTGCAGAATATGGTGGGTATCACTTGTCCTGAGGACAACTTTGGCCAGGTTTGTGCTCCCAGAGTGAGGACTGTGGCCTCAAGATCGCTCTGCCTGCCCAGGCATGACCACTGTGTTGGCACATCCTCCACAGAACTCAGCGTGGCAGCCAGATGGCCAGGAGATAGGCAGGAGGAGGAACATGTTCTGTATATGGAGAGGACTTTTTCAGTGCAGCATCAGCAACTCCCAGTGACTTGAAGCAAAACCCACCACGCTGGGCTGCTGATCGCTGTGTTGGGGTTAGGAAGCAGAAAGGGAGGGGGGTCTACGCTAGGCAGAGGGTGCCAGCTAAGCAAGCTGCTCACCTTCCACCGACGGAGCACATGGCTTTGTTGGGTGAGGGGCATGGTGCCAGCAGCACGCTGGAGAAGGAGGAGGATGATCTAATGGCTGAGACGCTGGAAAGGGAGTCAGGAAGCAAGGGCTCTCTTCCAGCTGCATCGGTGGCTTGCTGCGTAACCTTTGGCAAAGTGTTTCACCCCTCTGTGTCCCTTCCCACTCATCATATGTCTTGTCTGTTTAGCTGTTAAACACACTGGGGAGAGGAGCTGGCTCTTAGCAGGGCTGCCCGCAGCTCTCGTGTGATGTGATGGAGGGGTGCAGCAGGACAGCCATCATCCCACCACGTGAGCCACAGCGTGCCCTGCACCAGGTGGTGTGGAGCATCCCCTAAAGCTCCCTAGTAAATCTCCCCTGCTGAATATGCCTGTTCACTGTGTCACCCTGCAGAGCCTTGATCTTGAGAAGAGCCTCGAGGTCCCACCGTCAGCAAAATAGCAACAGACCCTGTCCCCGTCCACCAGACACACACCTCCCAAACAGCCAGGCAGGAAAGCAGGTTGAGGTGATTTTTTTATCTTCCCAAGTCTGGCAGGATTTCATAGTCGTGCGTGTGCCTGTGTGTGTGTCTGTGCGTGTGTCTGTGCGTCCACATGCGCCCGTCACTTGGAGCCTGAGTAATTATTAAGGTTTTTTTTCTTTTTTGGCAACACTTGAAAGTAAGAGCTGGATCTTTATAGATTGCTCAGGTTGCATGGAGTATGGATTGCAGATCGTCAGAGAGACATGAAAGCGTAAGACACGTTTTTCTGGCACAGCATTAAAGGGACAATAAAGGGGTAATTGTAGCCTGGGGTGAGGCCACCTTCTGCGCCCAGCCTTCACTCGCCTTTGCGGCACTGCAGAGAACTTCACGAGGGGAATGATGGAAAAGCTGTGGTGAGGATGTCTCAGGTCAGGACCTGGTTATTTCAAAGGTGATGTGTGCTCAGGAGGTTAAAGGCATCACTTAGGTACATGAATAAAACACTGCCAAATACTCTAAGCAGTAGCTCAGGCAGACTGAAGTCTTTTAGAACTTGATTTTTCATGTCTATGTTCACCCTGAGAGATAGCTGTCAAGCAACAAAGGAATTCCCATTTTAAATTCTCTCTCCCTCCCTTTTTCTTCTCCTCCCCTCTATTTCTCTCTCTCTCTCTCTCTCTCTCTTTCCTTCCTCCTCTTCCCTCTCTTTTTCAACAGGACTCCACAGAATGGAGCAAGAATGAGAGAAAAAAGGCAGACAGAAAAGCATGAACTGGAGGCTTGTTGAGTTCCTCTACCTCCTGTTTATATGGGACCATATACTAGTACAGCCCTCCCACCAGGACCCAGCTGCTACCAACCAACATGTCTCCAAGGAATTTGATTGGCTTATTTCAGACAGGGGGCCTTTCCATCACTCACGGAGCTACTTATCCTTTGTGGAAAGACATCGTCAAGGATTTACAACCAGATATAAAATATACAGGTATGTTGGTTTCCTACAGCACCTGTAGCTTGGATAAGTTGTTAGGTGGTGGGAACTCAGCCAGTTCTTATGGGCTCAAGGCTTATAATCAATGGGAGATGTATCATTGTCCCCATTCCACCTGGAAACACTTCTCTGGTTCTTCACGGTCCTCAGCTAGCAATGCAAATTGCATTAAAGACCCAGATGTAATGCTCTGCTGGCGAGATGAAGGCACCGTGGTACCAAGACAATATGCACAATGTAGATCAAGATAAAAAAGAACCAAGGGTGTGGGTGTTCTTCATTTGTGGGGATAGATAAGTTTATAAGCAGGTTCACAAGCATGTTTTTCAGATCAGTGTACCTATGGGCAGACAAAGCTCTTGTGCCAAACTCACGCCTGTGACCTGCCAATAGCTCAAGGTTCACATGGGCAAGAAAAAACATAAAGATGTCAAGACACACATCAGTACAGCAGTTCTCACACTGCTGTGCAGGAGCCTGAGCTGTGTCCTGCCTACCACAGGTCTTTGCAAATTATCTCCATGTATGAGCCAGGCTTGCTCATAGAACTGTGATTTTGGTTGAAAAGTCTTCCAATTAAAAGACTACAGAGAACAGACACGCAATTTAGATTTTCCTTTCCCTTCTGTGTTTCAAAGCCTTTATTGTTGCCTGTTTCAAGCTCTTCTTGCCAGCTGTGATATCCAGAAGCACACTTTTCTTTTTTTCATCTTAACATGAAAAGCTGGGGTGCTCATAGGAGCCCCCTGTTAAAGCAGCAAGCTCTTTGGAGTGAAGGGGAATAAACCAGCAATTATCAGGAGATTTGCACTAAACCCCAAAGGGACAAAACTCTCATAGACATGTGCACATTTACATAATTATACAGCCCTGCCGTGTTCCAGAAAGGCACTTGCAAACACAGCCATGCAATCTAGGAGGCAGGGAAGAGCTAGTGAAGAGCCTACGGGCGACACGGACGCAGATACACACGCATGGTGACTGGGGGATGGGGGGAGCAAGGAAACCACACGTGTGCAGGGAGCATTCTCCTGTGGGCAGGGAGCCAAAAAGCACTTGCCAAGTCATAGCGGCA
This sequence comes from Ceyx melanurus, assembly GCA_024611195.1. Taxonomy (NCBI): domain Eukaryota; kingdom Metazoa; phylum Chordata; class Aves; order Coraciiformes; family Alcedinidae; genus Ceyx; species Ceyx melanurus. The sequence continues at coordinate 102,288 of JANHGL010015940.1, read as the reverse complement.
CCATCTATGTGTGGGGAAGAAAAATGAGCTGTGCCTGTCCCATGGCCTCCAGGGAGTGCAGCATCCCCTCCCCTCGCACCAGCCTGCCGAGCGAGGGCAGGTTAGCATGGGCTGAAGATGCTGTCCTGGCTTGTCCTCTGCATTCAAAACAGCTCAGGGGGGAATGAAGACAGTCCCAAACCTGAGAAATGAATGCTGCCATGCTTCCATTAAGGAAGCCTCACTGTCTTGTGCAGAGGAGCAGAGCAAACGTGCCTTTTTTCAAGCAGCCTTTTCTTCCTGGTTGTGGAGATCCCCAGCTCTCCTGCCCTGCCTGCCAACGTGCACTCTGATCCAGACTGCAGATCTCTGCCCCATGCAGTGCCCCTGGCAGTGGCTCTGCCCTTTGCTAAAGAGCTATTCAGCCCTGAATGCCACCACAGCAGTCAACAGGGGCTGTAGTGGGAGAGACATGCAGGCAATGTATGTGTTCAGACACATCTAAGACCTGTCACTGTAGGTCAGGCCAGAGATCCATCAAGCCTGGGATCCTGTCTCTAAGAATCATGGAGAAATGGGACTGGAAGGACCTTGAGAGGTCATTTAATCTACGCCTCTTCCTCAAGGCAGACTCAGACGTACCTGTGTCAAATCTGACAGGGGTTTGTGGGCAACCTTTCCTGAAAGGTTCCCTGTGACAGAGAGTTCACACCGAGAGCAGGCAGCCTGCACCATGGCTTTGCTGTCCTCATGCCCCAGTTTGGCTGGGACAGAATCCCAGGTCTGTAGGCCATTAGCAGTTTAGAGTCAGGGCAGCTGACCAGAGTTGGCTACAGGTGTGTCCCAGACCAGAAATGTCATGCTCAGTATAAAGAGGGAATCTCTGGAAGCAAGGGGCTTTCTGCTTGAGCTCCTCCTGATCCTGCTCCTGCTCCTGCGGCTGCATTCCTGTTTGTAGTGACCACTGTGCATTTGCTGGGCTGAGTATACCTTTGTTTACTTTTGTTCTGTTAAATTCATTTCAACTCATAGGTTCCTTCTCCTTTTCCCAATTTCCTGCTGGGGAGGGGGTATTGGGTGATAGAGCAACTACTGTAGCTTAGCTCCAGATATGGGCTAAACATAAGCACTGCACATCTGTGAAGGAATTAACTGTTGTTTGTATGGGAAGCCTGTGATTTCTAGCTTTATCTGCAGTGGGGTAAGGAACAAATTCCTCTCTGTTTTGGAGGAGGTAAGACTTTGAAGGTTTGTCTCAGTTTAGGATTATCTTTATACATGGGAAACAGAAAGGGATCTGGCTTTCTCCATTTCTGCTGGACATTGCCAAAGCAGTTATGAAAGGCACCTGCAGCGAGGGGAGGACACAATGTCTTCATTCCAATGCGGGAGAAAATGGGCAGCAGTATTTTGTATGGATGGGAGGTATCTGAGAAGGGTCTTGCAGATGGTCACAATGCTGGAGAAGTCATTCACAAAAGAAACTGGACCTGAGACAAAGTCCAGTGGAAGTACTTGGGGAGAGATTACAGAGACATAGGGAGACTGCAAGGGCACCTGGGAGCTGAGCACTTTGGAAAGATGCTTTCTGGGACTAACTTTTGCTCCTGCTACAGTTAGCTGAGGAGGAGGAGAAAACCTCCTGTGCTTCGGCAGAGCAGATGGAGTCATTAGGTAGGAGGCTAGCTAGATGTTGGAGGGTTGTTTGTTTTTAATATCTGGCCCTGTTGGCAGAACTGGCCACTTAAAAATTTGGCTGATGTATTTTTTAAGGAGTATCAAAAAAATGGGTCTGGAGTGTCAAAATCAGTCTGTGAATGGTGAATTGTTGGAGCCACAGCCAGTTCTAGCAGTTAAGAGCTGGACTTTGAGCACATACACCCTCTAGAACATATCATTTTACTGAAACCCACAGGGGTAAAATCTCATTTCGTGGGCTTCTTAAATTGACTTCAAGAATCTGTAAAGCTGTTGGGATTTTGTCAACTGTTTAATTCCAACACAGAAGCCTCTTTCCTCCCAGATGATATCTCTCAATTGCTCTTTGCACTTAGACTAGCCCATGGGAGGCACATATTCTACATTAAGGATATCACTCCTCTCCTTAGAAAAGCAGCTGATATGGAGCATAGGAATTTTCTGTGTAGTCTTCTCTGTCAACATTCCTTTTCTCACGTACTTTCTTTTGGTTGGCTGGTTTGTTCTGTGTTCCTTGTTCAGGCAGTTTCTTGGAGCACTTGTGATTTTGCTGAGTGAGGCTTGACCTGACCACTATTCTCTTCCTAAGGTCAATAGCAGCAGCCCTCCAAACAGCCACAGAGACCAAGGATTTGGAGTGGATGTGAAATCAGGAATGGGGACCTCACTCATCCCTAACTGAAACACTGCCCCTGTTTAGTGGTGATTTCCCCAGTGTCTTACTGTGTGGGAGCATGGCCATGGTGCATTAGGACTGTGGTGTTGACATTGAAAATCCACAGAGAGAAAGCCCCCGCTGATGCTCCACAGAGGCACAAGGCAAAATGCAGTATTTCCTCCTTTTTACAGGTGATGCTAAGATGGAAACACCTCCAAAGTACAACATACAGTGATCCTCCCTCCATCACAGCTCAGGTCCAGCAGACTGTCTGCAGCAAGCAGAGCCTGTTGTAGTCAGCAGGGCTATTTTATATGCTGTGTTAGCAGAACTGCTGTAGAGCAGCAAAGCTGCTGATAGCAGAACTGCTGTAGAGCAGCAAAGCTGCTGATACCTTCTCATAGGATGCCTGGACCCATATCTACCACCCCAGAACAGAAAGGCAGTTTGCTGTTAGATTTCATTTTCCAAAGGCTCATTCCCTTCTCCTTTGTGTTTCAGCTTAGTAGATTTTGGGGGCTCTCTCAGAAAACTTGGACAGCTGATTTTCCTGGTACCTTCAGTTAAGATTTGCACCTTAACAGTGTTATTAGGAGGAAGGCAAGTAAAGGGGGAGAAGTTTTATATTAAATCATGAGCAGTAGGGGAAGATACAATTGCATTAAGGAAGCACATTAATCAGCATTGATTCATACTAATAAGGCTGGTTTTGGGGGGGGTGGGGGGCCTCTGGCAGGAAAATGCTGCTTTGATCATTATCTGTGCACACTGATGCTAATGCAGATAGGACAGCAGATGCTGAGAATGGTTTGTGGGATGTCTGAATATTCATTATCACGATCCTTGTTTTGTTCCTAGTCATGAGAGCCTTGGGTACTAAGTACTGCATGAAGGCTGGAAAACAGATGAAGCTCAGCTTGGATTTGGGACTAGGGCACTGCTCAGACCAGAAATGTTCCTGTTGCCACGAGTCAGTAATTAACAGCTTCAGTCCACTTCTTTGAAATGTATTGTCATGTTGTCCTTGATCTTCTCCCAGAAAGTGATTATTTAGCTATAAGGCAAAGCAAAAGAGAGAGTAAACTGAGCACATGAATGCACTGATCATTTAACTAATGGTGCTACTCAGTTTGAGCAAGTTCTAGAAAAACAGCTAGGAAAAAAAAATAAATAAAGAGGCTTTTTTTGTTTGGCATCAGAGGTGAGACATGGTAGGCAGAGGGAAGGGGTGACATGGTCTCATCCAGCCAGGCAATAGGCTGCCAATTTTAACACAACAAAGAAGGGGTCAGAGACACCACCTTGGAGAGAGGAGATCAGGGTTAGGCCAGCAGAGGTAATGCAGGCAGGCAGTAGCTGTATTTTTGCCCCAGGTTCCTGGTGTGGCTGTGGGGAAGCTCATTTCTCTGTGCCTCTGTTCATCCTCACCCCCTTGAGAATGGGAGTTGACAGCGTTTGTCTGTGTTGCTGGGCAGACTTAATTAAATGCTGCAAGACATTTGGACGTAAGGGACAACAGCAATATAAAGTGGCTGATCAGACAGGGCTGGAAGGGAAATGTGCATGTACAAGAGGAAATGTGGATATTTCCATGTGTGGGAGTTTAATTCCATTTTCTGAAATGACAACAGGGACAGGAAAATCTGGCTCCCTGTAAGAAAGCAGGGAAACCCTGGGGTATAAAAAGGAGATGTGCTCACCTTGCAAGTTCTGCAGCAGGATCATTTAGAGGCTGCCTAATTTCATGAAACCTGCAAATACAAACTATTTCTGAGACTTCAGCAAGTCTAGTTAAAATGCACCAACAGATTCAAAACACTGGGGGATATGACCACAAACCAGCCAGTCCTGCCTCATCCTCTACCTGCAGCGTTAGGACAAAATATAAACTCCTTACAGAAAAGTCCATGGATATATAAAAAGGAAATGCAGATCCTGGACAGGAAAGGTGGTGAGGAAGTGGCTGTGCAAATGAGCTATGTATTGGTTGGGATGGTACTGGGGGAGAAAAAGCTGATTTTAAAGACATTTTATGTCTTTTTTTCCTCTCCCCTTCCAAGTTATTTCATCAGGAAGGTAGTACATGTCAGTGGAAAGATGAGGGTCTCTTCCACCTTGGTGGCTTTCAGGGCTTGGCTGAACAAAGCATTAGGTGGTGTGCTCAGGAGCTGGTGATAGTCCTGCTTCAAGTGAGAGCTTGGATTAGGGACCCCCAGGGTCCCATTTAACCAACATTTCTGTGATTTCCCTGTTTCTTCAATTCAGAGTGGACACTGAACCGGGTGCTCGTAAAGGGATTTGCTCTGCTGAATGCATTCAGCCACACTAGAGATTTTTATTTAGTCCTAAAAACCCCACAAATCTGAGTGGCTACGTGCTCTCTAAAAGTGTCATTCCCTCGGTGAAGGGGAAGAGAATTACCATGAAGTGAGGATCTTTGCTGTGCATGGAGCACAGGCTACAATTTACTTAAATGCATCTGTGGTTCTGCTGCTTAGATATTCCCTTGGAGGAAAGGAAAATAAAATAAAAGGAGGGAAAAGAAGTTGGTCTTGCAAAACAGTCCCACAAAACTTCCAAAGCTTTATGGCACCACAACTTAATAAGCCAGGTTCTCTTTGACATAGATATGTGAAGCTGTTGACTTCAAGGAAAATGCTCTTCTCTACTGGCTGGAGAATCTGTTCTGGCATCTCCAGCTTTGCCCACCAGCCCATGACCTGCACAGACAGCAGCTGGGTTTGTAAGGCTGCTTGCCCTGGCTGGCTGGTGGGGAGCATCAGGAGCTTTTCTAAGCAAAAGTGGGATGTGGCTCCTGCATTCAGGCCCTGGGCTTGGACATTCTGGCTAGTGAATGTGTGGTTTTTTTGTGGCTGTTTTTAGCAGCTTCTATTGCATTAGTTTTGCCTTTTCTGAACAGACCTTCCAAGAAAGTTTCATGTGAACTTGGGATTTCTGCAGCTGAGGAATTGATCTGGCTGAAAACTCATCTGGCCAGAAAACAAGTAATTAATTTTAACTAGATCTCTTCCAGTCTCATCTGTGGTCAGGTGATTGTAAAGGGAAGGGTCTGTGGGCTGGAGGCAAGAAGGTGACTAAGGGGACTGGTGAGACTGTTTTCAGCAGCAGTGTGAATTAAAGCAGTTGTGAAGGTACATGCTAAGTTTTGGCAGACAAGATCTATTAGAACTGCTTCCACCTTTCTTTCAGTTCATTCTTCTTCTCCCATCTCTCCACTCTTCATTGACTCTCTTTGCTGCCTTTCTATTGCATAGAATTTAATCTACTGGTCACTAGAGCTGTACAAATAATTGGCTTTGTGGTTCATCGGTTGCATGGAACAAAAATAACATTAAAAATGGGTTGATCTGAAATGGATGTTTGTACAACTACTCAGTAAAATGAAAATAAAAAATCAAAACATTTCATTTTAGGCTAGGTGAAAGGTTTAAGCTTTGCTGTTTGTTTTCATTTTATTAACCCAGTGAAAAACTTTTTTTTTTTTTTCAATTTAAGCTGTAAAGGTTCATCTCAAAACACAAGGTCAACCATGCCTCTTAAAAAATGTCAAAAGTGAAACATTTTGATTTTGAGTATGTTTTATTTACCTGTTTGCTCTTTAACTTTCTCCTTCAGTTTATGTTGGATTTGCAAGTAGTTTTTATCACCTTGAAATAGGGAAGGAGGGGAGGAAAAAAAAAAAGACTGGCTGTCATTGTTCAGTTTCTGACTTTGAACTCTTAAAATTCAGCTCTGACTTCCCTTGGGCTCAGCTTTTAGCATTTTAGGGTAATGAAAAAAATAATAATTTCCCCAGCACCACTGGGCAAGGGAGGCTCAGGGAAGACGAGCAGTAGGATCGTGGCTTTGCTCTAGGAGGGCTCCCAGCTGGATGCTGACACCTGGCTGCTACTGACTGAGGCTGTACAACACGGGTGCAGTCACAGCTCCTCTCTCATGTACATATCCTGGCAAGTTTTCAGTCCTGTTCCAGTTGTTTGAATGCCTGAAGCATTCAAAAAAAAAGCACCGTGAAGGTTCTTCTTAAACAGCATTAAGGTGATGCTTCGCGCTGCTACAAATTGATAGGCACTGTTGGGCTTTTTCATCTTTGCTTTGGCTTTTTTAGTCATGCTGAAGTTCTGCTGACAAGGTTTTCCTATTAGGTTTTTATGCTATCTGTTTAAAGGGGACATCAACTTTTATGTTTTCCAGTCAGAGGCAAGGCTCTTTTTAGGAGAGGTAATGCAGCAATTGAAGGACAGAGGGAGCTGAGATGAAAGGAGGCTCTTGCCTCTGTGTGGAATGAGCAATGGAAATCTGTATAGCATTTCATGGCAAAAAAATACAAAATCTCCATAGTTTACATTATGCATGTGAACAAGTGATGTACATTGGTTTGTAATCAGTAAATGCCTTGTAAATAAATGTGTATAAACCAAAAATTTAAATCTATTTCCATAGTGCATGTAAACAATGAAGCCTTCTAGTGTTCTCTTCAATGTAAATGTTAATCTAAAAATGACATTACTACAAGTTTATGCAACTTTACAAGAGAGCCACAATTTACATTCCTGTCTCACCAGCTCTAACACAGCAGCTTGGCAAACAGAAGCCATCCAGTGATGGACGTAAACCAGCCAATTCCATCACGTAGCCTCTCCTTTAACCACAACCTCATTCCTCATGCAAGGCCAGTGTTGTTACATCCCCACGTAATGCGTATGGGAAGCTTTTAATATATTTGCATAAGCAGAATGGAGGCAGGAGTTGGGGGATGGCAGGGAATGGCTCCGGCTGAGCTGAACAGCTCTTAGTCCTGGGGGTGTTGGGCTGAGCAGACAGGGAGCTTGGCCCTCACTGAGGCTGGAGGAGCAGCTGCTCTGGCTGTTTTGAATTCGGATGGTGAGGGCTTGTGAACATCACTGGCAGTTGCAGGCCATGACAGAAGGCCACACCTCTCCTTCCCTTTGATGTTCTTGAGAACAGAGGGCAAGCAGAAAGATAAATGGCACCAGCCTTTGATATGCTCAGAGCTGCTCTAATATGAGAACAGAACATCTGGCCAAGCTTTGGGGAAGGACAGACCCTCCTCTCCACGTGGCAGTGTACACCCAGACCATGGGGAGTGGTGCAGAAGCAATGCAGTGGATAAATTCATATTCTGATAGGGTGGTGTACTTCAGAGATGCTGGGTCCTCTGGAGGAAAGCAGGCACGTGAGCTGTGTGCCTAGAAAGACATATCACTAACTGGCTGCCCTGCCTGCTGACCTGGGTAAGCTCTTAGTTGGATTGGCTGAGTGTTAGAACAGTTCTGCAGAGTTGTGTCCTCAAGCACAAAAATTCCATTTCTAAATGAACTATTTGAATTGTGCTCTCAATCCCAGAAGCAGCACAGGCAAATATTTTTAGTCACTGAACCTTTCCAAAGAGATCTGCATCCTGCTGGGCTAGGAGGGAGCTTTCTACACAGTCCCCTCCAAGACTTTGTTTGGTGGAGGGATCTTTTCACCTCTGCAGGGAAAGTGGAGGGCTTTGCTGAGGAGGCCTCCTAAGGCTGCTCCCCAGCTGGCTGCAGTGCAATGACTCTGCATGTTCATCTTGGAATGTTTTTTCAGACCAGGAGACTATGGTCCAGTGGCCTGGGAGCATATTTAAAGGCTAACAAGCCAAAGAGAAGTCTTCACTCTATTTTCTTTATTTTTTTTTTTTTTTTTTTTTTTCTCTTGTAGGCAGATTATTAATTCTGCTTTTAAATCAGGCAGATGCTTATTTCAGCAGAGAAGCTGTTACATTAAAAAAAAAAAGTTATCCTGTTAGATGCATGGAATAATTTTGTTCTGGCACCAGTAGTACTGAGAGATGGTATGACTGTACCTAATATAGAGGGTTCCAGAAATAGAAAACCCCCTAATGCTTCCCTTGGGTTCCAGAAAGTTGTGGTGGTTCTTTATTTTAATTTTTTTTCCCTTTTTTTCCGATTGCCACCCACCAGCCTCTGTAAATGGAACAAGATGCATCCCACCATGGCATAAGGAGCCATCCAGGCTGGCTTCCCATGTTAAACTATTAGGTGCAGGTAGGAAACGTCAGAAAAGAAACCCAGGAAACATCTATCTTTGCCTGCAGCAGGGAGGCAGAAGGGTTTGGGTCAGCTCTTTGTGCAGTGTGAAATCATATATGCCTGTGTGGAGCAGTGGTTCCTTAATGCCATGGCACCATGTGCCCAGTGAAGGAGTTGGCACAGTACACAGGGGATTGCTGCAGGCAAAGATGATTACTTGGGCCTTGGCTTCCTCTGGCCTGTTCCTGGGTGAGGGCAGGGTTTAGGCTGCCAGGTCTGTGTACCATGGATGCTGGTCACTGGTGACCAAGCCTGGAATCTCTGTGGCTGGGGCAGTCGGACCTGATTCTGCTTCCACAGTTGTCCACCACTGACACGGGGACCAGGATGTGTTTACTGGAGCTGCAATGATGTTCCCTTCACCAGGGAGTTGTTGCTGGTTAAATTCATTCCCTCAGTTGAGAAATACTCGAGGAAGGAGAGGCAGGGATAGGAGCAGCAGGTCACAGCAGTATTTGCATCCATCAAGCTGGCTGGGCTGGAGACTCTGCAGTGCAGGCTGCAGACAGTTCCTGCCTCCTCCTCTCTCCCTGCCTGGCTCCCCAGCTGCTTAGGGTGGGAATCCTCCCTATCGGCCCCATACTTTGAAGCGTGGGAGATCCTCTGACCTGCTCCAGTGCCTGCCCTGAAAGGCTAAAGCCTTGAGGTTTGACTCTGGCATCTGCCAGCAGAGCCAGACTGGGGTGTAGCAGAGGGATGGGATTCTCCGAAGTATCTGCTATGCTTCTAAATCAAAGTCCCGCTGACAACAGAGCACTAAGTGCCTGCCTGGGGCTCTGGTCACGTGACGACATCAGAATTTAAGCTTTAATTAAGAAATGAGTGCAGGGAGGGAGGGAAGAGTCTCTAACCCTTCTGACTGCAAAAGCAAAGCTTGGAATCATGACCTGAGTGCAACCAACATCTGCTTTAATGTGCAGACTGCTCCCAGCAGAGGGGTAAGCAGCCAGGAGAAGAAGCCATTACAGCAAATTCCCAATCAGGTCAGGCCGGCTCATGCTTCTGCTTGCAGTGGAAGAGCTTACTTGGAGGCAGGAGAGTCTCCATGAAAGCTGTGCTATGGCAGGATTACTCCAACATGCTGTGTGCAGCTCTCATGCAGCCTTCCCAGGACAAATTTTACAGTAACACAGCCAGACCTTGTGAGCAGCCATCATCTAGGGGTGGCAAGAGCCAGCTGCCTGCCCCTGTGCTCCTGCAGGCTGAGTCATGCCCATGGTGTGCAGTGCTTTTTAAGCAGCAACATGGAAATTCTCATCTTGAGGATTATGGCTGGGGGTGTTTTGCTTCTTGGAGCTCCTTAGCCCAAATTGAAGGGACTCAAAGCTTTGTCATGCCCATGTGTCATGCTACCCTTCAACACTCACTGGCTCAAAACCCCGTGCTGTGCTTCCTCCTGCCAGCAGTTACAGCAAGGGCAGTGAGCAACTAGACATTTTAGAGACCAGTTAAGGAGAAGCCTCTGGGTGCTCTCTCTCCCAGGGATATGTATTTAGTGAGATCCATTGAAGAAGACATGTACTTGATGGCTATGCTCTCAGCTAGCACACCAGGGTCTGGAGGCTCAAATATACCTGATATTGCAAGCTCTCATTCCCTTGACAGAGTATAATGAAAAGCCAGTAGAACTGTTCTACTATAACTTATAGCTGGGACCTGTCTCTGGACTCTGACTGACTTAGTGATAGCTCTTGCAAGCATCCTGACACTACCCCCACAGTGATGCGGTTGCAGATCTTGTTTCTGTGATAAAAGTGCCCCTTTACAAGCTGCAAGCAAAGGTTTCATGGACTGGTAGTGACTGGCAGGTCTGCTGGAGCATAAACTGGGGTTAGCACTGATTTCAGTAGGGGACTGTCAACTGTGCACTCAGGGGGTTCAGCCTGGATGAGGATGCAAACACTGACTAGTGCATGATGCTCTCCCCACAGCTACCTAGAGGTAGAAGAACCAGCATTACAACAGGAGGGGAAAGCTGTTTTCATTGTCCATATGTCCCTGCCCAGCCTCATTTTGCTTTTCCACCCCATTCTTTCATGTTGGCTCTTTTCCTCTCAGCAAAGGAAAACCACCCTATTGAGTATTCAGCAGTAAATATTTCAGTGTTAGCTTCCAGCTCTTCAGCAAAAAAACAGAAAGAATATTACTTTTAACTCCCATCTCAGTGTCTGGGGCTTTCCCTGGGGAATGCAGGTACATAGCCTGGGTGAGACCAGTTAAAGAGTTCACTACCCAGGGAGAACTGTGTATTGCACAGATAAGAGCAAGCAGAAGAGACAGGGTTTTTAGCTTCACCTCTGGTTAAAGTGAAGTGATTAGTCCCCACCAGACTAACATGTTCTCTGTTAATTTTGTCTTTCCCCCTGTTTTCCTCCCCTTATCCCCCATTCATGTGCAGACTGTGAAAGTTTCAGATTACCCTCTCCTACCCAGAAAAGACACACGAATATTTCTTGGCAGTACTGGATGTTTGAAATCTGTGCCGTACCATTTCAGCAGGCGAGTGTTGCCGAGTCACATGATGAACTGTATCTCAAGACTATTTAATCTCTTCAAAGCCCACACTTTTAGCGTCCCATGATTATGTAAAAGTCTCAACTCGATTTTTAAAGTAAGTTTACAGGCCTCATAATTGCAGAGGAAAAACTTGGTAATATGACTCCTACATAGTCAGAAAGCAGAAGGCAAAAAAGGAGGAAAAAAAACCCCCAACCCAACCCTGAAGTTTATCAGATTCCAGAAGTCTCATGAATTTTAAAACCAATCTCTTAATTCTTTTTTGGAGCCTGACTCATGATTTTCAAACAGTTAGCAATATGGCTGTAGGGATTGTAAAAGCTGGTTTGTTATCTTATTAGGTAACTTACATAAAATATCCAAACCCGTGGAGATGTGGAGATTGAGCGTTGCACTTCAGTACACAGCTGGAGAGAACAGTGGCTTGGCTTCCGTATGGATGCTGAGGATCTCCTCTTAATCCAGGTCTCTAGTCACTACTGCAGCATAAATATTTCCCCAAATCATATTAGTGCTAATCATATGAATGAGAATAGCCATCATATTGATCCTCATAATACTTAGGTTATTAAATTTGAGTTTGAAGGTAGTTTTGTGGGACGATTCATAATAGTAAATCTCGTCAGCATGCATAAGCAGGGAAAGCAAGCCACAGAGCAATAGCATTGCAAACCCAGGGAGAAATATATTCTAGAGTCTTCCATCCCACTGCAGGATTGCACACCAAGCAGACACATAACTAAGTTAGCAATGCCAGAGAGAAGTTTGGCTAATTCTTTGATAATCTCAGATGATCCAAAAGGAGAGAAAAGCCTTCAGATGTTGAAATAATTTGTTCCACTGTTTCTATGAGGTATATGCATTATCCAGGAGCACTTCAATCCTGGAATACTTACACAGAGAGACAGTGCTGGTGTGGTAAGATCAAGAGGGATTTGCAGAATCCTTAGAGTTGGAAGGGACTTCTAGAGATGATCTAGTCCAACCCACTTGCCAATTCCCATCAGTAGGATTAATCTGTGGTCTTGCCTTCCACATATGTGTTTACTGAGGCTGTCCACATGCAGTTTAAGGGTCATGCATGCTGAAGAGGTAGGGAGGTAGCAGAGCACACCATGGCCTCTGTGCAGACAAAAGATGTTTGAGGTGCATGCAGATACTGGGATGGCTGAAGCATCTTGCATGGCCTATATTGGATTAATGGAAAGCTGAGAATTCTTTCCTGTGAAATGTGTCTATAATAGGGGACAGAAAAATTCTTACCAGCTCTTTCAGCATATAACAAAGGAGGAACCAAGAGTGTGGAAGAGGCTAAATGCTACTATATAATAAGCTTACGGGATAATTTCAACTGTATTTGGACTTAATTTTCTTCAGCAGAAGAGCCAGAAAAATAAGTTTATTGTTTTCACTCCTGGGGACTGAGCTATTTGCATCTTGCCTTTAAAAAAAAGACAATGCTTTGTCTCCCCCCTTGAATATATCAGCTCCATTTGTGACATTTGTCTCCTGTACAATTGTGGGTGAGCATCAAAAGGTGAAGACTATGTGCAGAGCTGCTGTTTGCTGGCTGGAATAGAAGTATCTCACCTGTCTGTCAGAGTCTTGCCAGTGTCTGTAACACCAGGGTGGGATTTTTATTCATTACGATGGGGATTGTGTACTGAAAGGGGAGCAGATTTGGTACATTCTACAAAGATAGAGGATGAAAAATGGCAGGATGGCAAAGTCTTCGCATTTTAGGTATAGTAAAATTGTCTCTGTGAGGTAGAAAAGTATTTTCTCCAAAGTAAGGTTTTGTCAAAATGTTTACTTTTTTGTTAGTAGTGTAGTGTTTCAGCCTGATGACTGGATTCCACATATTTTTGAAGTCCTGAACTCTCTGGTCATTCCTGAGTATGACGAAAGAGATCTAAGAAATGAGCTATTTTGACAAAATTTTATCTGGCGAAAACACTATAAACTGTTCCAGATTGTTCCAGCGTGGAAAAAAGCCAGATTCTGCAGGCCTGAAAGTAGCTGCAAAAAGGAATAATCTCTTGGACAGCTCCAGCCACAACTGAAGTCAGAGCTCTCCCAAATGTGAGCGATTTAAGCTTTGTCTGGAGACACAAAACTGAAGCCCTTACCAATTACAGATGAGTTATCATCAGGTGCCACAGGGATGGTGTAAAGGGACTGAGTAGTAAAGGATTAGCCAGTGCACACAGAAATATCGAGCAACTCACTACTACCTCCTATTGTGCTCGTGCCAGTGGAAATCCTTCTTATAACGGCATATTATATTCAATTTTTAAGAGCTCTCAATTTTTCATTTAGGAAAGGAAGTTGGAGCTGTGTCCAATCTGTAATCAATCAGCCCGCCTTTGCAGAAAAGCTCTGAGGAAGCAGTCTTGCTCTTTGGTCCTTTATCTTCTCTGTGAACTCACAGAAATTATATTTCTGAATGGGATTAGAGTGAGGCAGAGGGAGAACTACAGCCAGGGCAACCCTCAACTAAATCTTACAGCCTGCTGTCCTATGGTACCAGCCCCAGCAAAAACATCCCCAGCCACAACTTCTGTTTCCAGTCAGAAGCAGCAAATGATGTTCCAGATAAACTTGGCCCAGACTTCAAGGTATTTAAGCCCTTTGTGTGGGTACTTAACTGCCAAAGTGCCTAAGTCCAGTAGAGTTTAGTGGGTATTACAAAATCAGGAGCTTTGGAACAGGAACTGTCAGGAACTGAAACGAGGCCATTGGTAACCTAAGCTGTGAATTTATTATCCCTGGTAACAAATCACTGCAAAGATGCAACAGTAAAAGGAGGAATAACAGGTGCAGCTTGTCCAGGGATCTCAAAGCTCTTTGCAGCCATTACTTAGAGTTCCATATGATAGCTGAGGAAAAAGCTGGGTTTTATTTGTTTGTTTTGAATGAATAAATTAATCATTAGTAAAATATTATGCAGTTCATCAAATATATTATACACCAGCTATTTGTCAAAATAACAGCTCAGTCATATATTATCAGAACTAAACATTTATATAGTGTGTGTATCTAGTCATCAGATGATTTATTCAGGCTTTTGTGGAATGAGTTAGTTATTGACCAGTTTAAATCACCGCTCCCTTGGGAAGCAGAGACTTATTAGGTTGTGAGCTCTTGGTGAACCTGAACCATCTTTTTTTGCTGCGTTGTTCTTCAGCACCTGACACCACAAGTAGAGAGTCTTGTGCCTGGATTTCCTTTTGATGGTATCTCAATAAATATAGTTACAATTCTGTTTAGCTATAGTCAATGTCAGGTCTATGGCAGGTAAAACAAATCAACTACTTATTCAAGATCAAACTAAGTTGTCCAAATTCTTGTAGGACCAATGCTTGAAATAAACACCAAGGACCTCATCCCTTCTTAGATATCTCAAGTTTAGTGTCCCTCCACCTCCCAGTTGCAGGAAAAGAGGGATTAAGAGTCCCAGTTCACTGCTCTGTGTGAATTTTGGTTATAGTGGGAAACAGCAGAGGAGCCCTTTACCAGGTCCCTCCCAACTCCTTTTCCTGTGCCAGCAAGCTGGCCTCCTTCCAAAAGTGCCTCAGCAGAGCAAAGCTATGTGACTGACACTCACTAACTCCCCTTGTCATCTGTGACCAGCATCCCAGAAGGCTGCACCTTCTTCCATGCCTTTATTGGTGTCAAACATCACAGCCTCTCCCCTGGGTTTTATTAGGGAAGCTGATGCCAAATCACCCAGCTTCCTCCTACTCGATAAAAAATGTTTATAACCCAGTAAATTCTAACACATCAGCAGCTTGTTATGGAGGGAAAAGGTCACCGAGAAAGACAAAAAAAAAAAAACCAAACCAAAAAAAAAACCCAAAAAAAAGGTGGCCTTCCATTGGAAATTCTGGCTGGGTATATACGAAGGAGTCAGCGCCAGGAAAATATCTTTTGATATGATAAAGTCTCATAATAGAAAATGTTGCTGCAATACAGGCCTCGTTTCTTCAGATAAATATTTAATATAGATCACTAAAGATTAATCGAGTACAGAAAAGAGTCTCTCCTATGGTTGGTGTAAAGAAAACATCTTCTCGTTAATTTATTATGGAGCCTGAAATGAGAAAAAATCCTATAGAGAGAAATGCAGGGTACGGTTTCCATAGAGAAGCAGCGCACCGCACCAGAATTTATTTAGTGTGTGGGCAGAGGCCTTCCCAGAACCAGCTGCAGCGTGGCATTTGCGTGATAAAAAATCCCCGTGTAGGAAGAAGCCTCACAGACCCATCGTGTTTTGCTGAGCTGACTCTTGCAGCTCCCAGGGTTTCCAGAAATGGTGAGACTGTAGGACCTGTGGGCTCCTAAGAGCATGCTCCACCTCAGGTGAAGGCTGCATGATGATGGCACGTGTAACATCCCAAGCTGCTCCTCCAGGGAAGGGCATTCAGTCCTTTTTGGAGTGAGGAGATGACTCAAGCTCAGCGAGGAGAGGAGCCTCTTGTCGATCCTGAAGGCTTCTTGCTTTAGCCAGAAGTCCCCATAAGCATCTCCCTGCCAGTTTCTCCAAGGCATTGTGGCCATTTCACACTGTGCACCCGACTGTGCTGGGCAGCAATGAGTCCAGGGAGCTGCTGTGAGATTTCCATTTCCTACAGTTCTAGGACGTGTTTAGTCAGCTCCATTGTGATGATTAAATGACAAGACTCTTTTGCTTCCTACAGTATAGTCCACAGAAACCATCTTCCTGACCATTTTGCAGCATTAAATAGGACAGTTACAGAGAATAAATCATAAATAGCAGCAGAGACAGTATGATGGAGAAAATGAGAGTCACAGGCAAGGGAGGAGAGAAAAGATACCATTTCAGCTGAGACTGAAATGGAACAAAGTTGATGAGACAGAGAGATAGATAAATGAAGGTTGCTCCAGATGGCCAGAACCACTGACGTGAGGCCTCTTGCACCAGCATCTTGTGATCAACTCGTGAACAAGGCGGGACCACTTGTTCTTAGATGAACAGTGGAAGTGGGCAGGAGAATCTGGCAGATTTGTCTGTGCTTAGGGATGGAGGAAATAGAGGAGCCCCCTCCTGAAATGCATGTTTTAGAAACTAGAAACAACTCTGGAGAGAGTGAGGCTGTAACATTTTCCCACCTCTCCTTCAAGCCATGTCTACTTGTTTCTCTAGAGCTAATACTTTTTCCTTCATAACCTTTTCCTCTGGACACCCTTCCTGGTGTGGGAATGTTTGTGTCAAGCAGATGACAAAATGCTAGCCCCTGTGTTTAGCTCTCCCCAGGAGAGAGGCCAAGTGAAGAAAGGCTGAATGCCGCCATCCAGATCTTGCTTATCCTGCTCTGTGCATTGCTCAGAGGCATTTAGGGAATGTCACTGGGAGGAAGACAGAAAGAAAAAGCATGGTTAGGAACGGATGGTTGCCTTCATTTTTGTGGCATATGCAGATCAGAGTCTCTTCTGCCATGCCTAGCTGATCTCACAGGACACCCTTTTTGTTTTGTTTTGTTTGTTTGTTTGTTTGTTTACATGGAAGATGGTGGAAAGACAGAGAGGCTTTAGCACCTGGTATCACAACCCAAGGAACATGAGAGTAAAAGGACCCTCCAGGCTCACAGCCACCCATCTCACACTCTGCCAGGCACAACATTTTGCCATTTGAAGAATTACAGCCCTAAACCTCAGGCATGTACAGGTGGTCTCTTTGCAGACTGCACCTCCCAGACCTTGGCTGCACCCAGACCCCAAGTAACAACCAAAAACCTAAATAATAATGCTCTCTAGTTCTACCACAGGCTGTTGGACTCGATACAGGTACGACTGGGTGACAGAATCTAGCCTGGGGCTATCTGGGGGAAAGACTAATAGGTTTTTAATAGCAGCAGGGATTGTTACAGTCATCTAATATCAAACTAATGTGTATTTAGACCATTCATTTGTGGAATGTGGAACAAATCTGGTGAGGAGAATTGCAATAGCTAAACTACCCCCAGGGTAACCTGTGGCTGATGAAGGGGCTTTTATTTTCCTCCCCGTGACTGCGCTGCAGTCGTGTCCCTGTCACCTTGGCAGGGGCTTTCATCAGCCGTGCCCCTCTGACTCTGCCTGTCATGCTTCATACTCCCGCCCCAGCAAGCCACAGATATAATCTATGGAACACAAACATGATTTTATAATAAGTTTTCTATGCAGCCGGGATAAAATGCCAAACAGAATCAGAAAACAATCAGTCAGTGAGACTCGGCGCCGCTGATGAGCGCGCTGTTTGTAACGGTTCAGCGCCCAGGATGATTGAGGCTTTAAACGCAGCCCCAACCTGCCCTTCCAAACGGGGGATAAGTGGGGCAAGGAGAGCTGGGTGGGCGGGGGGTGATGCTCAGGGAAGAGGGAATCCCCAGGACATCTCCCGGCTGGAGTAAGTCGAAGCAGGAGAAGAGCAGAGCTGCAGAAAGACAGCTTAGGATGGAGTCAGTGCTTCCCAGGGCCGGAGCTCAGCACCGCGACTTGGCGAGTCAGCAGCCCGAGGAGCCGGGACACGCGGCCCCGCTGCACGGGCAGGATCAGGGAGAGAAACGTGCGGTTATGGTGGAAGCCTCTGGGTGATGCTCTTGC
>JANHGL010015940.1:0-84605 GCA_024611195.1 Ceyx melanurus | reverse complement strand
TTCCTCCCACTGTAGGCACTTAGAGGGGCTGCTCTTCTCCCCGCTCCCCGCCCGCCCTCAGGCTTGCAGCAGCCCCTGCCCTGGAAGAGTTGAAGTTTCTATCAGATTCTACGTCCTGCCAAGAGCATATGATCTGTAGGAGAGTAAATCTGTGCTGCTCGGCACAATGCAACAGCTGGGGGAGAGGGGGAAAAAAATAAAGGAGGGCTGGGAAGCGTGAAGAGGGAAGCAACCCCACCAAAGAGCTGGGGGAAGAAGCACAAGGGGTGCCTGGCGTGGAGGGGGTGCTGAAGGGCATCCTGCTGCTCTGAGCAGCTCAGCTAGTCTGGCAGTTTACCCCGGCTCAGGAGAAGGTAGGGCTGTAGCTCAGGGGATAACTACCCAGCCCATGGCCAAGGAGGCAGTTTCACCTGTCCCCCTCTTCCCGACACTTGCTTGGGCACTGGAAGTTTTGGGGGTTTCTCATCAGTATCAGGAAACATTGGGATCAGCTCTCTACCGGACTGTACAGATATTTTTATTATTTTTTTTTCTCTAGTATTTGTAAGAGTTGGGGGATTCAAGCTAGCTTTTTTTCCTGTCTTCTTTAAGTACCTCAGGCTTGAGTCATATAATTGTATAACTCACAACTTCCATTTAAAAAATGAGAATAGGCTGTCTTTTAGGATTGCAAAGAAAAGACGAGTCTTTAAATCTCGAAACCCAGAAGGCAAATAAAAAGCGTTTCAGACATTGTTGTTTTGTTCAGTAGATAAATATATACATATGCATGTGCTGCAAAATCCTGGGGTCCAGCTCCTTATTTCAGAGCAGAGGCTCAGATGTGCAATAGCATAATCCCTTATTCAACCATAACTATGGCTTTAGCTGGCACAGGAGCTGGTGTTTTTACTTTGCCCAGTCCTCACCCCCCAAAATAGCCATGAGGGGAGGTCTTCTCCTTAGCTTTTCTGCAGCATCTGATCCCCCCAGGCTAAGTGTCCAGTACCTTGTCTCAGAGAGATCCTGAATTTAATTCAACATGAATAAAAATGCAAACCATGAAAAAAAGGCTACACAGGCAAGAGGGGAAGAACCTACCCTGTAGAAGCTCCCACCCAACCTCAGCAAAGTATTCTCAAGCCGTAATAAAAGCACAAAGCAAATTACTGCCAAACCAAAATGAAAATCTGAGACATGAGACTTTGCTAAAGAATAACCCCCTTTACATTCTGTTTTTTCCCTACTAAACTCACAAGAAAAAACCCCAAATCTCTCCTTTAAAAAAAAAAAAAAAGAGACAAACCAACCCAAAAATCACCCCTCACACCATCAATAAAAAAGAATAAATAAATATATTTAAAAAAACCAACAAAACAAACCCCAACCCTCCCCACACAACTGACTCCTCTTTTCCCCTAAATAGCCCTTGAATGGTGAAGCTATAAATCTTTGCAGCTGGCCTTTCCCTCTCCTTAAAGGGCCTTGTTTGCAGGGAAGGGGATGGTGCCCTTTGCTTAGCAGCAGGGCTTGGTTTCAGGGTTCTCAAACCCTGAATTCTGCTACAGAATAGCTCTGCTTGAAACCTGGAGACCTCCTGGGCTTAGAGACTGCCCTTGCATGTGGGTCTGGATGCTGCCTGTGCTGAAGTAGAGGAAATTTTGTTCTTAACTTCTTCAAGACCTGAATTTCCTATCTGGACCTTAGCGTGTGAGTGGATTTTGCTTTGTAATTGAATTAAGTGATGGGGTAGTTTGCATGTATTGCCTTCTTACTCAGCCCCCTCTGCCATATTGCAGATTTTATGCCCTCCATGTGGTTTTAAGAACCCATCTCAGATGCTTAGTTGGTTTTGAGGCTCAGTCAGCTAAGGAAGGGCTTTGGTGGGCATTTTACACCAGAACAATCTCCAGGCTTTGGTATATTAATAACATTGCAGGAATTCAGACAAGCACAAACTGGAGTAGTACAGAGCAGCATTGCTGGAGGCTTTAAAGGTCTTCAGCCTTCTCTCCCACACTATTCGGCATGTTCTTCTTTGTTGATTTGAGCACAACAGAGTTGGCAGTTGGCATCACCTTCCTGAAGGAACTGGTTTGCATTTCATCAGATTGATTTCACAGCCTTTGGGTCCTATTACTTTGTAGAAATTAAATGCCAGGGGTGTGCATTTGATCCCTTCTCACTCTTGTTATAGAGCAGGTCCAGCACCTTCCCTGGGGCATGACTTCAGTTCACTCCACTTCATGGTTTTTCCACTGCTAGCACAGGGCTCTTGTGTCCTCCCCAGAGGGCTGGGATTTGGGAATCTGTGTGCAGTGGTGATTTTTAATAGAACATGCTTCTGTTCTATGTGGCTGTTGTGTTTGCACATTGCCACCACCACCCTGACCCTTATTAAATAGGATGTGGGATGCTGTGCACCCTGCCAAGCTGGAAAGGCAGCAGAGACCCTGGTCAGGGGTGTTTCTTGGCACAGGCAAAGTGGGCAGCTGCCTGGGACAGCAAGTTTGGCCATGACCCCACCATCTAGTTTAGTTCTTGCTGGTGAAATACTTTGGGTTAATCTTGTTCATATCTGTGCTATATACTGGATTTTCTTGGAAAAGTTGCTCATCTGCTGCCTTAGTTTCTCTTTCTGCAGTGACACGTTTGTTTAAAAATGCCTTAAAATCCATGTATCAAAGTCACAAATAACAGCAAAAGGAAACATGACTCATGATTGGGAAATTGCAAAGCAAGTGCCTGAATAACCAAGTGCTTCAAAGCTTCATAAACAGATCCCAGAAAACAAAAGCATTTGCATTCTCTGCTCCCTGCTCCCTGGATAGGGACAGGACAAAAATAAAGCTCTTCCTTTATGAAATGCTACACAAAAAGCATGGCTGTCTCTTTATTGCAGACCACTTTGCAGCATGCAAAAAAGATTGCCTTTCTTCAAGAGTTTGTGAATTTTTATTTTATTGTAGTCTTTTTATTTCCTCCATCAAAACATGTCTGAGTTTGAAATGGCATGACTAGGAATGAAAATTAAATACATCAAAACTGATTTTTGTTGAAATGAGATTTTGGAGCAACCAGGGAATGTTCAAGGCTTTCTCACAGCTCGTGCTCAGTTTTTTTTCCTAAAGAGGGGTATAGTCTGAGGAAATGGGTCACTTTTTTCCTAGAGAAAATTTCTTCAATTTTACTGTAATTCTAAAGTGTCACAGGTTTTTTGAGATATATATATATATATTTTAAATTTACTTTTTTAAAATCTTGAACAAAGCACAAATGTCTCTGATTACAGATTGCTTGTATTTTGCTGCAGCTATACTCTACAGCCTAATTTATTTATTTTTTTTTAGCCTTTCACCTCTTGCCCTATGCCCACTGCTACTTATTCCAGGCCTGGTTACCATCTGAATCCTATACTGAGAGGTGTTGGTCTCTGCGTATAGTCACTGTGTCCATGCCCACTTGCTGGATGTCACTGTTAAAATAAACCCTTGGTGAGTGGCCTGAACATAACAGCACAGCTTGGAAATCCAGTGTTGAGCCACAGCTCTTAGGATGAAGGCACAGAAATGGGTGTCCTGAGGAACTGTGAGGAGGAAAACACTGTTTTCTCCTAAACCAGCTTGGAGGAAATAATGTCACAACACTATAGGAATACAGTAGCAAGGATCAGTGTGGGAGGGAAGTGTGATTTTATTGGATGTCAAAACAGTTTTTGTTCACTTGCACTCTCATACCTCCACCACATACTCATGAATGCTTTCTGCAAGATCCCTTGTATGGCATGGGTGATGAAGGGTGCTAGTCCTCCTCACATCTCCTGGGTTATTCTGAGGCTGCTGGCCATGTGTTGGGTCTAGGTAAGTCTTTAGGGGCAGGCAGAGATTGGTCTGCCTGTCCTCTTATGTATCTGCAAGTCATGATTTCTGTATATGTTCTCTATATGCAGCCTGGAGCATAACCTCACATCTGAAGGACACCCCACCAATGTCCAGCACAGCAGAGCCAGGGAGCTGTTGGAGCAGAGCCAGAGGAGCCCCAGCAATGCTGGGAGGGCTGGAACCCTCTGCTGGGAGGCCAGGCTATGAGAGCTGGGGTGTTCAGCATGGAGAGGAGAAGGCTCCAGGGAGACCTTGTAACCTTTCAGTACTTTAAGGAGCCTGTCAGAAAGATGGGGACAGGCTTTTTATCAGGGCCTGTTGGGACAGGACAAGGGGTGGTGTTTTTTAACTAAAAGGGAAGAAGTTTTTTAATTGAGTGATGAAGCACATGAACAGCTTCCCCAGGGTAGTGGTTGCTGCCTCATCCCTGGCACCATCCCAGGTGAGGTTGGCCAGGGCTCTGAGCACCCTGCTCTAGTTACAGATGTCCCTGCTCCCTGCAGGGGGGTTGGACCAAATGAGCTTTAAAGTTCCCTTCCTACCCAAACCATTCTATGATTCTAAGGATATTCCCTGGCAGGGAAGGGTATGGAACCCCTTCACCTCCATTAACCTGGACAAAAGCCCCTCAAACTGGCCTGAAGCAAAAGATCCCTGATGCAAACAGGTTGCTTTGCCAACTGGATGTCTTTAGGCATCCAAGCCACCCACCAGCACCAGCCTTACTGATCACTAGCATCTCCATCAGCTGAGAATGATTCAGGGAAGAGGAGGGTGGGTGAGAGGGAACAGCTTTCCCAGCCCTGCTTGCTCTCGTGAGCCAGCAGGGGTGGTTGTTGTGCTCAGGTGGCCCTGCCAGGACTCCCTCAAGGAGACAGCTGGGTGTAGGAGGCAGGAGGGGCTTTGTATTTAAAGGCCATTTTTTGTTTTCATCTGGACTTGTGAACTTGACCCTTTGCCAGGTGAGAGCACAGCTGACCAGAGCGGGGCAATGGCTCCATTTCCTGACAACAGGTCAAGTTTTGAAACATGGTCACATGCTGTGCTGGAGAAAATGTTGTGCTTTTTGATAAAAAAGGGCAATCAAGGCTAAATTTCCAGTGCTTACTTTCCCAGTGTTGACAAATGCTGTCCTCATATTGCCAGTAGAGCAGTAGCCAGGTTTCTGAGCCTCTAATGTGAGAAATTAAAGTTCAAGGCCACATTTCTCACAGGTTTTGATTTTTTTTTTTATCTGAGTTAACTGTGAATCATGATAAGCAAAGAGCAAAGCTGGGGGCTGAGGTTATCAGCTTGCTACAGCTCAAATAAGGGAAAAAAACCCTGTGGTCTACACACCTCTATCTTCAGGAAATGAAGCAAGTGCAGTTTAATGAAATGACTTGTTCCAAACTATGTTCTTGTTGGAGATTTTTTTTCATGCTGTTGTGCTCATGTGAATACTGGTAGGCAGTGAATCTTAGATGGTGAATTTTGGGGCAGGGCAGGTCTAGCTTGCTGAAGGGCTCCATGGGGTAGAGAGTACTTATGATGATTTAATGAGGGCCAGTCCTCCCCTTGATGATTTGTTATCTCTCTATAAATTAAAATCTGTCTGCCTGTCTTCTGTTTCACAGTTGCTTTCAAAAGTATGAGATTTAAATACTTTCATGGACTACTTAGTTATAGGAGGAAGGACTTAAGAGTTTAATCCTGTAACCTATGAGAGTTCAAACCCTTCAAAATGAACAGGTCTCTTGTTGTTGGCTGATTGTTTTGGGTTGGTTTTGTTCTGTGGGGCTTGTTCTGTTACACACACACACCAGTTCTTACAGCACAAGACTGAATAATCTGGAGCCTTTTCTTCTCTATGCCACATGCTCCTATGCAGCCTTAGTTAATTGTCTCACCATCCTCTCTTAGCTTCCTTTCCAGCCTCCTGTTGGCTAAGTCTGACTGATGTATGGCATCAGCTCTGTGGAAAAGGATTGTGTGTTTGCTGAGCAAAGGAATGTGCAAGAAGGGAATTGGAAAAGGTGCAGAGAAGAGAAACTAAAGTTGTACCAATTTATCCTCAAGACTGTTTAAAATTCCTTCAATGACTCAGGTCTTTTGCTTCAAAAGTGCTGTTCTTTGAAAGCATCTTCTTGACAGCTTCTTGACTTCCCAGGATCTGCTCGAGTTTGAATTTTGAATCAAACTCACAGAAACATAAATCCAGGAAACCATGCTATGACAAACAATATCAGTTTTGTAACCACAACTCAAAATGTCTGATTCATAGATGAGTTTCTTTAGGCTACCTCAGGTATTTTAGTGCAGAACTGTTCTGGCTGCATCTCTTGTGATTTTTTTATCATAATGCACAGTGAAGGAATGGGTGGCTGTTCTGTCCATTGCAGTGCTTGGAGCACAGGACCCTGCAGCCTATTAGAATAACATCCTCAGTAGCTTAATAAACCATGTCTGCTTCAGGTAAGCTTTTGGGAAGAAACCAGCAACAGAACAGAACATTTCCTTTTGTTGATAATGTTTGTTAAGCTGCAGTGCTAACGATGCTGGGAGCTCTTGTAGAGATGTCACTCTGGCTTCTAGCAGCTACTATCAACCACTATGTAAATGGTAGTGGCTTAGAAGTGCCCTCAGTCCCATGCTGAAAACAGCTGAAATGGTGTTAACAGTAATGGGAATTACTTAGACGTCCCCAGGGTGGACAGGTCTTAAATAGGCTGGTGTTGGAAAGGGCATCTCTACTGCCCTAGGTGTGCTCTCTTTTGCAATGAGATCTGCATGAAGAACATTATGGGGACAGTTAAGTGGAATAAATAACCTGGTGGGTGTGGTGAAAGGGAATTGTAGCAGCTGGCTCAGGTGAAACAGGAGAACAGGTCAATAGATGAAGGCATCTGGTAAGTTAGCTCTGTGGAAGAAATTTAGAACTTACTATGTGTACTTGAGGATGCATAAACAAGTAGTAACCTGCTTGTTCACTTGTGATTGTCTGATCACACTGGTAGCTGTGTTTGATTGAAAGTCAGAGCTAGGAATCATAGTCACATCCTGGCCACGATCAAATTTAATAATAAGCAAACTTAGTAACAATCAAATCTAATGATCTGTCTCTTAACTTGTACTAACCTATGCTGAATCACTCAGCTTCAACACCCCAGTAATAAATTTATTCCAGCTCATCTTTTTTTAAACAAATCAATCTTTTCAGCACCCAACAATTACATGTTTCCTCCAAAGAGACCCAAGTGTATACCCATCCTAAGAGAGAACACAAGACTCAGAGTCATGTCTGTCTGATTGGTTTTTAATTCAGTGCTGGAACAATCTGTTTACCAAGGCACTCTCAAGGTCACATGAAATCCATCTAACTTTGAAGTAATTTTCTTTCTTGTTGCTTCTTGCAAATGCAAACTTCACATCATTCTGGTCGTATTATTTACCTCCCTCCTTCTACCAATAAAAAAATAAAGACCCTCCAGGTTTTCAACCCTGGAACAATGTAATATTTTTGAGAAGTATCAGAGAGATAAAAACTGTTTATATGAGGACAATCACACAGGCTGAAATGTTTGCTCAGAAAAAGGGAAGTGATTGAGGTTTCAGACACCTCATCCAACACCAAGCACATGGTCAAAGTGTAGACCAAGGGGGGAAAAAAACCAGAAGATTGCTCCATTGTCTTCTGGAGACAGATGAAATAAGTAGTCCAACAGTGTTGCTTTATTTCTGCTGTATGATTCTTCTGAATGACCACACACTAGTGGCCTTCCAGTCCTGTCCAGGTAAATAACCTTATATGGATAAAACTGCTGCAGACAACACATCATTTATCAATAGATCAATAGTCAATTTATTTATCTTATTCACCTGCCAGCTGTCATATATGAGCCTGTCTGCTTGCCTGCTTGTTATGCAAAATGCTGTCAGACTTTCAGCTTAAGTGATTTCATTTTCATACCTCTCTGGAATTAGATTTTTTGGGGCTTTTTTTGTTTTGTTTTTGATTGGTTTGTTTTTGTTTTTTTTCCCCTTTCTTTTATGGCAGAGTTTCATCCTCTGTCTAATTTGGAACTAATTTGAATCTACAGACTGTAGTTTTCTTGTATAGATTAGGGGGGAAGAATGCCAAACCCTCACAGGGAACTAATTCTTGTAGGTCCTTTAAAAAGCTCAGCTTTGAAGATTGACTTCTTCAAGCTGGCCTAGATAGAGAAGAGGCCAAGCTGCAGAGGAACCTGCTGAAGGAATATTGCACAGCTCAGCCTGGGGCTGTCTGGCATTTTGAGGGCACAGACTAGAAATGAAACATCACTGACCCCACCATAGTCACAGATCCCCCTCCAGACTCATATTAAGCCAGATCTGGCAGTAGAAGATAAGCATTATAGTGCTGTTGTCATGCTCATGTCCTGACCCCATGGCATTGTTTGCAGAGTCAAGGGTTCACAGTCACCTGGAAGAGCTTCCACCCTGAGGACTGAAGATAACTGCTACTTTTTGCAGCCCATGACTGGGACAATTAGGCTGAGAAAAGACAAAACAAAATCCCCAAACCATGTAGGAGCATCTGGGAGTATTCTGGACTTTAGGCTAAGTTGCTGAGACTAACACCAAGCTTGTTTTTACCCGGGTTTATGCTCATTCCAACATCTCATAACACTTGTCTGCAACATATATAGGGGTATCCAAAACCATTTTCATGATAGTAAGGTGCTTGGATGGAAACATGGCGCAGATGTGTTTTAGATACCATTGTATATACACCAAAATTCAGGAGAACAGAATGGTTCTAGGAGTTCTCTGACTGGCTGCTCTACTGACATCAGTCATTAATGTGGGCAATATGCTAAGTAGAGACATGAAGCAGTGTTGTGTCTTGCTGCTACTGAAGAGGGTGTTGCCTTTGGAAAGGCTCTGTCTGCCCATCACCTATGGGAGCAGTTGGTGACTTCCGAGTTATGAGCTACAGAAAAGATAAAGAACCACCAACAGAAGGGAGCTGGTTCCTTCTCCTTGCCCAGTTCCCTGGGAGTGGTGGGGCTGGTTCTGTTTGCTGAGTGTGCACTGTGAGTGGGATGCACTAACTGCCCTGTGGGCCCTGAAGGCAATACACACAGCGGGAGGTGTTGGGGTGTTCTAGTTAACATGACAGTTAGAGACTTTGTTCAGTCTCTTCCTGCTCTGCTTTTTTTTTTTTTCCTTTTTCAAACAGACTCTGTCTCGATCATTGTTTAATTCATTTCATTTCTTCTTGGTTTCAAGTGCCAGCCCCTGAGGTCTGCTCTGAACTTGTTTCTTCACTTACATCCTTTGGTTGTCTTGGCTGTTTGAAGATGGGGAATTTAATTTGCTCTGACGGCCTCTCTCTTTCAGACTTCTCTCCCTGGGTAGAGATGTTCATGCCCTTGGACTCTCCTAGAGGGTGCAGTGGGGGGTCTGGGTGATGTACCCATTCCAGGCTTTTGACTTTTCCTCCCTCTTCAGTAATTTTCCCTGCTTTTTTTCTGTTTCCATGGAGGGGTCATAGTGCTAATGAGCACTGAGACATCCCTAGTGCCTCCCTCTGTCTCTGACATGCACGGCCTCAATGGCGAGCTCATTAACACAAATTCTGAAGGGGCAAGTATTTTCTCAGATAAAGCTGTATACAAATGAAACACATCCCCTCAGTGTGACAGGGAGGAAGGGCTGAATATGTGGATCTGCCTCCCTGAGGCAGTGCTTCATCCCTCTCTTCCCTCTCGCCTCTCTTCCCTCTTTAGATGTTAGCACTTCCTACCCCTTCCAGACATTAGAAGAGTAGGCTCTTCAGTGCTTTCAGCAGACATTAGAGAGCAGCCTCCCCTCAACTGACCTGGAAGGCATTTTCCTGGGTACTCTCCACATTAGCATGGGCTGTCTACACTGCTGAGACATGAGAGCATAAACAAGTGCCTCTCCCCCTGCTACTCAGACGTTAGGTCATAGTTTCTCCTTATCCCATCTCTCCATCAGGGATACAGACTCTTCCTCCTTGCTAAGAGGTTTATCATCTTTCTGAAACCCTTAAAAGCTTCCCCACTGGCAGAAGTTCAGGTCCCCACCAGGGATTTCCCCTGTGGGTCAGAAGACTCCGTACTAATCCTAACCATATCATGGGGTGCCATTATAATCCTGGTCAAGTCTTTGCAACTTCTTCACCTGGGAAATGAGCAAACAACAGTGCAATATTTGTCTTTTCATAAAGTGCCCTGAGACCGGGTGAGGCCTCACCTATGCTTTCCAGGCAGTGGCAGAGAGAATGTGGTGTCACTGACGGTTCTGAGAAGTGATGTTCACTGAAATGGCATCTGGTTTCTGAGAGGAGCAGTGCCCTTTTGCAGACATCTTCTATGAATCCAAGGCCTTGTTAAATCCTCTAAAGATTCCCAGACTGAGGGATTCAATGGTGGCAGACAAGAGGATGCTTACCCAGCCCAGTAAGATTTAGATTTGGCCAAGAGCAGCTGCTTCTGCAGAAAATGCAATGAAGTCTAGCACTGAAATGTAATAGAATCCTGTTCATGGAGGTGTTTCTTCACAGACTTCAGGAGCTACAGTTTGGATCATTCCCTAAGGCTGATCCTGTACTGTTTCTGGCAAATATCTCTTATATTTTTTTAATCACCTCCATAATTCTAGATTATTTCACTTTCCATATCCATTAATGCTAAGTCTGCTTTCCAAAATTGTATCATAATCTTGGCCACAGGTAGATTTTACAGCACAGTTCTACAGGTTGCATGGAAGATTGTTAGTATTTAGAGGATTGTTTTCAATGTAGAATATTCTGTGACTGGGAAAGCCAAGTTTGCAATGCATTTGTGGACATTAATAGGGAAGCTTAACAATACCATGTCATTTGCTTGACCAATCCCAAACCATCAAGAGCACACAAAGAAAATACAGCCAAATACTACGCAAAACCTTACAAACAAACAAAAAAAGCTTGGAAAATGTCACTAAGTAAATTCAAATAATGCATAAATTAGGGGGAATTGCAACTGGCTCATGGATATTCTATGAGCAGAAGATAAACATCTAAGTTAGTTGCATAAATTATTCATCATAATGTATTTGCTCAGCTTTTCTCATCAGCTATGAAAGCCACACATCCAGGCATTTGGAGAGTATAACAGAACTGGGCTTTCACCTCAAGATATGCCCTAGGAGTAGGAAGCCCTGGGGAGGGATGGCACATGTAAGAACTGAGTGAAAAAAATCTGCTGCATTGCAATGTTTTAGATGTGGATTCCGCTAAGGGCTTGTCTACTGCATGGATGGGGGCTGGAATTGTCCCTTGGCAGCAGACCAGCTTGAAGACAAAGTAATGATTTGTTTTAAACTTCTCCTTTGCCTCCTCCACTGGTCCCATAAGATGATGTTGGAGCTGATGTGAAAAATGAACTCGCTTCACTTTGGACATGCCTCTTACCAAATTTTCAGTCTCTCTTCCAACCTTCTCCCACCTTTATTGCCCACTGCTTTCCAGTCTGTGGTCCTGATTGTACCTCTGCCCTGACCATCTCCACATGATGAAGGGAAATGCTCACAGGGTTTGGGTGTTGCTCCATCACTAGGCTCCTACTTCATCAGTTGCCAGTTTCAACTCCATGGCCTTTGCTTTGGAATAGACAACTTGATGGTAACAAAAGCAAACACCCTCTACTTTGTCAGGGAACACAAAGCAGTTCCCCAGCCCCTTCTGAAACCATGCTGGCTCTAGAGGGCTCTAGTCCCCCTTGACTATGTGGATAATGCAGTAATCTGAAAGCAAAAGGGTGCTTGAGCTTTACAGAAAGTAATTGTCTTTTTGGAGAGGAAGCACAGATGGCATTTTTCCTATGTGTGCTAGTTAGGATCTTTATGGCAGCAATATGGGAATCTCTATTTATTATAAAACCTTGCCTGTCTTTTAGCATCCCAATCTGCATCTTCCCATGTGGTGTAACTGCTGAAGGGACTGTTCCTCCTTCATGCAAAGGGGGTTTCCTTGTATAGCAAGATCTGGGATTGCAACTCTAATTAGGAATGACTAGAGAAACCTCCCTCTGTAGTGTCAGAAAGAAGCAATTTGTCTTTACTTGTCTTTTAAGGTTTTGTGTCTCATTAAAATCAGCTATGGAACCCAAAGCATATCCCTTCCCCAGATACTAAGTACCGGACTTCTACACTATTCTGGGATAGCAGAGAAAAACTATATTCTACTCCATACATTGAATATCTGGACTTTGGTAATGGACTTGTTATCCACAGACAATTTTAGAGCTAATGCTCTGAGCTTTCTCCACTTCTGGTCTATGTTTTTTATTGTTTTGGGTTACATTTGGAGTTTTTCCTTGGCCTTTTGACAGAGTTTTTTCCTAGGAAAGACTGATGTTTCTGTGGATTTTGAGGTTTTACACTAATGACTCTTAGGATGTGCTAAGAGGGGTGTTTTGGATTTTTACTTGGCTTGTGAAAGCCTAGGAGCTACAGAGAGGGGACATGAGCTCAGGTGTAAGGAGTTATTTTGAAGAAAGAAAGTGGCACTTTGCAATTTTAAGGAATGCAACTGTTGTTAGGCAGCCTGGGGTGCTGTGATGGGGTGCAATCAAATTAAATGTATATATATATTTGCATTAAGTAAAATAACACATATAAAGTGGACTGGGCAGAGAATCAACCTGGGAAAAAAAAAAAAAAGGATCTGGTTTTCAATCCTGGCTTTACTACTGACTTGCAGCACGTCCTAGATCTGTCCACATGTCAGGTTCTCTACCAGCAAAGTAGAGTGGTTGGTGCTGGTGACACACACTGATAGAAAGTGCCATGTTAGTGCCAGATAGTAATTCCTGTTATTTCAATGAAATTTTTATTTTAACCCTGAGTTACAGGAATAAATGAATGACAAGTGACAGAAGTTTGTGACTTGATTATCAGGGAGATAGCTTAAGACAGTGCAGGTGTGTTGTAGGATAGCAGTTCTAAATAATATCCTTTCCCTTTACAAAGGCCTAGCTCTATATTTTTTCAAAGGACATTAATAGGTTTCTCATCTTTTAGGTACTCAGCTGGTGATGTGCTTCAGAAGCCTGTTTTTAGATCGCAGGTGTGCAAGGTTTTCTCTAGGCATTTCCCTCTGTGTCGTTTCAAAATGTATACCTGCAATAAAGAGCTGCTTTTGCAAACATTATTTTTTCCCAGTTGCTATCAATTTAAAAGAAGGGATTTGAAAATCACTTTGTAGGGTTGTTTGTTTTTATTTTAAATAAAGAAAACCAAACAAAGCCTCCATTTTTAATCCTGGGCCCTACCTGTATCTGAATCAATCCTTTCAGATAGTTTATCAAAACTATTGTTTTTCAAAATGATCTTCTGTTGCACTCCTGATGCTGAAAGATTAAGATGTTTGGACAAGGTATGTTTCCTTCAGCCTTGCTTTGCAAAAGCATTCCAGGAAGGCTTATGGACACTTGTGATACAGCAGTGATCAGACTGGTCTAGCTCTGCAGCCTAACCAGCAATTTTGCTGACAGAAACTAGAATTTGCTGCTTAATGGAGATGTGTAAGACCCCAAAGTGTGTGAGGATGAACAGACCACACTGCTTTCTTTGTAGGGAACTGCAGCCCTCTACTACATGTCTCTGGAGACTCAGAGCCTACCCTCCTCATCTGCCCAGACGCTGATCATCAAAGTGTATTGCTATTGTGCAGTAATTTCTTGCTTTTTTAATTCTCCTCATTCCCCTCTGTCTAGCTCTGTGGCCAAATGTGTCTATCCATGTGGAGGAGCCTCACCCCTGTTGTGTTTCTGTGTTGCTGCACAGGGAGTTTGCCCGTTGGAAGGTGAGGAACACAGCCATCGAGCGGAGGGACCTGCTCCACAATCCACTGCCCCTGATGCCTGAGTTTCAGAGGAGCATCCGCCTCCTGGGCAGGAGACCCACCACCCAGCAGTTCATTGATACCATCATCAAGAAGTACGGCACCCACATCCTCATCTCTGCCACCCTGGGAGGTAGGTAGCAACCTGGGCTGCTTTCTTACGTGGGTGTTGGTGGTGTGGTGGAGAAGGCTCCAGACAGCACTTGCCAAGCTTGGCTGTGCTGTATGAAGGCTGGCAGCACAGAGCCAGGCTGCAGCTCCCCTGACCAAGCCCATCTCAGCAGCAGCTGCTGTGGAAATCCCCAGAGCACAAGTGGCTCTTGCAAACGAACTCTCAGCACGCTGCGTGCGAGCTCAGCAGCCAAGTGTGCGCCCGAGCTTGCCTGATAAGGGTGCCCATGTGCGTTGGGATAGACAGGCTTCATCTGCCCAGGGAGCCTCTCTGTCATCCAGGCATCTCTGTCCTTCGTTTGACAACAGAATGTGGTGATCCCTATATTTTTCAGAAGGAAACCAAGTGCTGGGGGGGAAGCAGCCTTTCCTGCTGGAGCTGGAGAGATTTTGAAGAGCTCCCAGGAAAAGGGAGTTGAAGGAGTTGGGTGGGCAGGGAGCATATGCAGCAGGGGAAGGGCTGGGTGGAAAGGGCTGTGCTGAATGCAGAAGTGAAAGCAGTTACATGGAGTATTCTGAAAAAAATAATAGTGAAGTAAAAATCCAACTGTATGTGCAAGGACTGCAGAGAGGGCTCCATGGGCAAGCAGAACGTGTGATGACAGGACAGTGCTATAGGGCCATTATCCCATGGACTGCTGGTGGTGCTGCATAAACATCTTGGGTACTGAGTACTGAAAACAGGAGGGGTGCAAATCAGCAGCTCCTCTTGATAATCACTGCTGAGGTTTGTTGTTTATTTCCCCTCATTATTATTTTTATCATCCATTACCCCTTTGGGGTGTGCATTTAAATGCCTTTAAGAGCTATTATCTGTAAGAAGGATTCTGCAGCAGTAAAGGCTCTTAATTTTAGTACAGATTGTTGTTGCTTCTTCTCATGTGCCTGACCTCCAGCCTTGCCACATTGTGAAGTTTGTAGTGAACTTTGAGGAATTTCTGGCCATCTGTCTGTTCCCAAAGCATTCTGCAGACACTGGGATGAGACATAGATGAGATTAGATGTGTGCATATGATTCATGCACAAATTAGGTGGTAGGTAAATTGGCACACTTCCATTGAAGTCAAATGGCCTCTTGTGTGGCAAATGTCCTTCAAAGATCCTCAGGCTGCTGTTCCAGTCTGCTCCATCAGCAAGAAATGTGAGACAAAGCAGGTTTCCATGCATTGAAGAGTACATGTGACTGCCTACATCAGGCCTTAACAAAGTCTGCATAAGGATAAACCCTTTTTTATTGAGGAAATTGCTTTTCAGGACCATATTTTACATAGCTCAAGCCAGCCAAGTAGGAGTCTGGTAAAGTGTTGAGAGTTATTGTCAGTTTTCTTTCCTGTGATGAGCCTTTTTCTCCTTGCCACTCACATCCATGGAAATTCAAAATAAGGAAGACCTTTGATGGTAAAATATATTTTTAATTTTGCCTGGGTGAAGTTGTGAATTATTTACAGGGGCTTGTTTCTCCTCCTGATTTTACAACACAACAATTTTAAATATGCAGAGGCTTGTAACAGGAGCTGGTGTTGGAGTGGATTGCTAAATGCTCCATCAGCCCAGAGCATGGTGAGCAATGGTAGGGGAGAAAAGGAAGATTTATCTTGGCAATGGCAGACCCAGAGAAAATGTAGATGAAGCTGGGTATGCATTATGCAAGGAGGACACATTCTAATCACACTCTGAGGGCTAAACAAGACCACTGGGATATGAAACCAGACATGTCCTGACACTCTTGCTCTCCAAAGACCTCATGTCTCCTCAGAAAAGTTACAAGAATTCTGCTTTGGATTACAGTTGTTTCTAACTTAGCTTGATGTTTATTAGGTTGCAAACAAGTGACAAATGCAGAGGAAATTGTTTTGCTTTGCAATGCCATCTGTTGCATGGACCCCAGGAGGCTGGGTGATGGATCAGGCCAGCCCACCTGAATACAGCAGCTATTTTCACACCTGGCCACATGAGGAACAGCTCTGATACCTTTCAACCTACAGAGCAACTGGGTCCCCCCAGAGCCTGATAAAAAACGAGCTCTGCTTCAGTTTCCTCCTGACAAAGGGATTGGTGTAGGGTCATTTTGAGGGCATCCATGCTCCAGGATGGAGTACACAGAGCTGAGAGCCAATTTGCTGGGAAAGCCCTGAAGGAAAGACAACTTTGAACATAGCATCCGCTTAATAAACGAGAAATTAAGACTTAATAATGTAGCAAAAGTCTATTAACCTCTCTTGATCTAGGGGTTGGTTTCTCCTGAGCACTCTCCATGGGGATGCTGTGCTTTTCCAGGTCTGCACACACATACACAGAATAACTTTCCAGCAATGTTGTTTCTGCTCAGAATCCATCATTGCTAGGGACAGTATTTGCCCCTCAGGAGAGCAGTCAGGTATCTTGGGCTTTACTTTTCTGGTTTCTTCCTTTTCCTCCCAGTGGAGGGGTTGAAATACCTCAGGGAGGAAGCCTTGATATTTTCTGTGGAGAAATTCATCTCTGCTGCCCTAGAACACAGGTTTCTCTATCTGCTGTCTAGAAGCTGTCTCAGCTGCTTACTGTGTGTTATTTGGCAACCAAATGCTAAGGGTGAATGGATCTCCTGGTGATCTGAAACCAGAGCCATTGCCTGATGCAATTCAACCCTTGCTTCCTGCCTGCTCTCTCTCCACTGGATCTCCAGTATCAGCACTTCTCTATTAAAATGAACTGGTCTGGATAGAAAAGGTCCTGATTTTTTGTGCCTTGGCTGCATGATATTTCTCCATTTAAAAAGTATCTATTTTTTCCAGTTACTGGTGGAATTGAGGAAGAGTGGATACCTGGATCGCACAGGTTCCTCTGAGAATTGCAGCTAAGGGGGACAATGATCCCAGATCTTCCTTCTACTTTCACAGCCTTGTGAAATGGAGGCAAAGCATCACTTATATCTGCTGTGTCTCCATGCAGATAAATCCTCCCATTACACGAGAGCTACAAACTGTTGGCTCCAAGTCCAACACTTCCACACCCACCAGGCCTATCTTCCCCCAAGCCTCTGGGTGAACTCCCACACGAGCATCCTTTTGGTGACAGAAGAGTTGCTTGGTGAAAATTCACAGAGTCTGACCTTCCTTTGAATCCCCCTGTAAAACTCACCCCAGGTGAAACCTGAAAATGCCCCGACAGCAGCCAGGCAGCTGGTGTGAGGCCACCAGTTTCTCACAGAGGAAGTTTGTGTGAGATACACCAAGAGGCTGGTGTTTCTCACACAAACCACAGCCACTTTCTCACCCTGTGCTTTGCTGACTGTTTGCTGTGTACGCCTGTTGTGTCTCCTTGGATACGAGGGGTTTAAATCCTCTGGGATAGGAACTGTCTTTTAGCTGGTTGTGTGCATAGAGCCTGATGTGACAGAGCCTTGATCCCTGCCAGGGTCTCCTCACACCGCTCAACACGTAACCATGTTAATGGAGATAAAGGAAATCAAAGCTGGTTATTTTCCAGAGGAAGTGTTTTGTGAGAGGTAACAATGATGATACTGCTACTACAAGAACTTTGATTGTGGTCAAAGAATAGTATGTTATTTTTAACAAAAATATTAGAGTGAGAAAGTTTTATGTGCCAAACTTCTCCACTTAGCTCCTGTGAATCCAATGAAAAGATCTCAGCTGTTCTTTTGATGAAAAAAAACTTTCCACTAAAAATTTCCTTTTTTAATCTCCAGGCCAAAGGCTCAATCCTCAACATATCAATTGCATGAAATACTGAAATGCAATAAAAAATATTTTGATTTTCAGCCAGAATAATTTTTGTTTGTTTTCAGGCTTTTGGCTTCCAGATAAAAGCTGGAATGTTTCCAGGAAAAGTGGGGGGAGAGGGAGGGCTTACTGTGGGGTTTTTGCACGTATACAATAAAATAAATTATTTGAACAAATCAAGCTATTCCAACTAATACAATTTTTAAAGGAAAGTGCTTGTTCTCTAAATAAAATATGCAAAAATGCGGAAAACCAAATTAATTCTTGGTCTAAAAAGTAGTGATGCCTTTTTTTTTTTTTTGACCATGCTATCATTGCCAGAGGCAATACATTCATCACTGGTTCATCTATCAAATCAGAGCAAGTAGCGTTCTCACTAAGGGAGCTCTGTAGAAAAGGCTTATTCCTACCATAGGTATCCGCTCTATTCATTTATTAAAATCAGAATTTTAGATGTTAAGAATGCAGGTATCCTACCTTTCTACTCCTTCCATAATGTCAGTCTTATGTTAAGAATAAACTGGATTTTAATCTGGCTCATACAGCACAAATTGAACTCTTAGGTAAATATTACTTTTCAGCTTCCTGTCCTTTTCATACAGCTTTCGTTAGGTTTTTGCTCATGTTTTGGATGTTTGGTGCTTTTTGGAACTTAACTGTTTCACTACCAGATTCTCTGTGATCACTTGTCCCTTATGTTGCTCAGTGGTTATTTTTCTCTCTACTTAAATTCACTGAATGAGACTCTAGGAGAGGGGTATAAAAAGTAGGAAGGATGGTTGGTTTCACTTGACTTTTCACTTCTTCCTTCCTCTGATGGCTCTCATTCATTCAACCCCTTACCCTTATCATTTTCCTTAGTCACTGGAAGCTAAAGAGGTACAACCAGCATTTGTTTGTCCTCTGTACCCACCTGTGTACTGATGTCCTGTTTGCAACTTAAATCATGTATTCCTTCTAGAAATCAAGTCAGAGAGGATTGCATAGAAGTGGCCTTCTGTCTTGTCAGAGGTGCACTGGTCCAGTCACTGCTCACAGAGGACAGTGTTCCCTGAGTGGGACAAAGGGTCTGAATCCTTTCCAACAGGTGTGGTAAGGCTTTGCTGGCTAATCAATTCCCACAGTGTTACCTGCTCGGTTCAGTGGAGTTGATCTACAATTCTGGTGGACCTGGCCTTTCTGGCTGAGTAGAGGAGGTGGCTCATAGGTACTACACTAAGGTGCTGGTACTGGTTAAGAAGGGTGGGTTCATTTCAGAGTACTTGATGTGTTGGGCATTTCTTTCTTAAGGTGCAACGTGCGACACCATGCATTCCTGTAAAGGGGATCCTACTTGGCAGCCTCCTGGGCCTTACTAAAATCTCCTTTCTTTCTTCTGCAGGAGAGGAGGCCTTGACCATGTACATGGACAAAAGCCGCCTTGACAGAAAGTCAGGGAATGCTACCCAGAGCGTGGAAGCTTTGCACCAGCTTGCTTCCTCCTACTTTGTAGACCGTGATGGCACCATGAGGAGACTCCATGAGATCCAGATCTCGACCGGAGCAATCAAGGTACTGTATCTTGCCTTGGGAAGAGAAAGAAGATTGTGTGTCCATACTCATACTGCAGGAATTTGGCATAGAACTTTGCCAGTCCAGTGTGATGTCTTGTTGCTGCACTGATTTCCCAAGATATAATGTTCTTTTATAGATTTTGCTGAAGAATTTATTTCCCTAGGGCCAGCAGTATCTGGAAAGAGGTTGACATTCAGTGTGATGGTTGTGTAGGGTAGGAGACTTTCACTATGTGTGGCAGTGACCTCCAGGAGAGGGAACAGATAGTTCCCTGATGAGATTGGAAGGAAAAGGCAGGTCTGTGAAATGGGAAGCCTTGTACAACCCAGAAGTACTTTTTCTCCTGTGGGTGTAGGACTGCTAAACATCTCTCAGAAGAATTTGCTACAGGAAAAGGTGAAAAACTCAGTGTGGCATTACTGAGGCATGGGGAATGAAATGGACTGAGAGGCAGCTTGGGGTTGCAGCAGGAAAGAAGGGGAGCTGCTAGGAGCATACAAAATAGGGAAAATGGCTCTGCAGACAAAGGCTGCCTTCTCTGAAAGCAATCATCCTGTACTGGGGAGGGATTTTATTGTTGCAGAATTCACTCCAGGGAAGGTGATGTGGATGGAGTCATCATTGTTAGCCATTTCTGAAAGGTTTCAGCTCTTGTTATTGTTCTGTGGTGTCTCATGGCTGAGTCTGTTCCCTTCTGGATGGGAAATCGAATTGAGATACTGAAACAGTGACAGCAGATAATCACCCTTTGTGAATTCAGGAAGGGCAGCTCTCCTCTGTGGCTAGAAACCAACAGCAACAGCACTGCAGGTCATCTGTGCCTCCATCTAGCCTCAGCACAAGGATGGTGCGTGCATATCCTGCAGGAGCACTAGGCACCATTGCGGGCTGGCAATCCGTCTCTGTAGTTTGCTTTCCAATAAGAGAAGCCAGGGAATAATTCCTCTACTGGCTTCTGATGTTCTCCAGTGGAGATGCTCTATGAGAAACATCAATCTGCAGGACCTCATTGCCAAGACCAGAATAACATGCAGTACCATAAAGAAAGCAGATAAAATTCTGGGTTGTTTTCAGTTCGCGAGTGTGCCAACCACGAGCTGCGTCTGTTCAGTGTGGGGCAGTTTTTCCCAGTTAGGGAAAATGCATTTTTGGATTACATCAGCTGGGGATGAGGAGTTGTTACATTACAAGGTCTGAACCTGCCTGGGGAAGATGTGATGCTGCAATCAGAGGGAACAGTCTCTCTTTCCTGCATCCTCCATAGGTAACAGAAACTCGGACTGGCCCCCTGGGCTGTAACAGCTACGACAATCTGGACTCTGTGAGTTCTGTCCTTCTGCAAAGCACCGAGAGCAAACTCCACCTGCAAGGTAGGAACTTGGGAAGGAGGGGGATGGTACAACAGGGCATGGAGGGGGGACATGAAGTGGAAAGGGGTGGCCTTTTTCCTATCCTTTTCCCCTCCTCTGTTTGCTGTGCTTGTCATCTCTAAGTCTGTAATTAGACTAAGACTCCTGAAGCAGGACTGGTGGGTTCATATAGTGCTTAGCCAGGGCTTGACAGAGACTGAGCTAAAGACACAAGGAACTATGGACTGGACCTCAGTGAAGTGTCTGGGTGCCCCCCACTGCTGAATTTTGATGGACTTCAGTGTATTATACATATATTGATATAAAGAAACATGACCTTTTCCATTAATATTGAAGGGGCATTCTGTCCACGTCTCTCTTTGTCCCTCCCAAATTGTTGATTTGCGTAAGAGGTTTGCAGATCAGCTTTGGGGACTTTCTAATGACCATAATCTTTGGGAAAAGTCACAGAGGTTTTATCTGAATGCTAGAAGCCATGGCTTCAGTCCCAGCTGGGGAGCTAGTCCAGAAGTCAACAGATAGAGGTCATGACTGAATTAATAAATAAATACACGCTGGTTAGCAAAAGTCACTTCAGTAGAAGGAGGCGATTCACTGGGCATGTAATTTACTGAGGTTATTCCCAAGTTTTTGACAAAATAAGGAAATGTGGGATTTAATTGCTCATTTGCCCAGATGGTTTTATTTCTGGAATCCTTGTACTTGCACAAATTTTAATTTTTCAGATGAATGGGCTACATTACATCTTCCGCTTTGAGTATAATTTGGCAAGTGCTGTTTTAATCTTCGTTTCACAGAAACTGGGTTTCATTTACTGAGTCATGTTGTGGACATATTATTACTGTTTTTATTATTTGCCTTTAAAAATAATAGGCAGGTTGTTTTCACTATTCTGGTGATTATCTAAATCACTGAATTCTGGTTCTTACCTAATTAACAATAAACAACTTGAGGCTTTTTATATACGGTGATGATGGCCACTGTTAGTGAAAGCCCAAGGATGACACATCAGATAACTAGGTAAACAGCTAAATTAGGACACACTGCTAAGTAGGTAAATCAATAGATCTCTGTTGGCTATCTGATCCTGCAAGGGAAGAAAAAAAGCATGATGTGTGGGAAGGGGAAGGAGGTGGAGGAAGAGAGAGATTTTAGGAGAGAGAAGGGATGTAAAGGGGATGGGGCTGTGATTTCTAATGGGAACAGACAGAGGACCTTGGCACTCTTGACACACGGTTTTTATGGAGCTTCATGGCATAACCCAGCACAGAGAGAGGCTGCACTCAATCCAAGGGAGACAGAAAGGGAAAGGAGGAAGATAAGAACTTTACCTCATAGAGCAAAATGACCTTTAAAGCTACACCGGAGTCTTTTTGCCTAATCTGGAGTGCAGTTCTTGGGATAATTACTCAGGATCCTTCCTCTGCTCTGCGAGGCCTCATTAGGAATTAGTCACAGGGCTGCAGGTAACGGATCGTGACCAAGTCTCCTCCAATCTGATTAGCAGCAGAGCATGAGCTTCTGACAGAAATCCATGTTGCTACCTTCATGTCATTCTCTCTCTGAGGCTGGCTCAATAAAAGAGCAGCATCTTCATGACAGGGAGAAATTCTGTTTCTGAACTGCTGCCACCCAGCCCTGAGAGTCATTGTTCTAAAGATGTGCCCTTTAGGAGCTGCAACGGCCAGACCCAGAACTAAGCTGCTTTTGTGCCTGCAGGTAGGGTTCAGGAAAGGTCATCCATCCTGGAGATTTAAGGAAGAACCTGGATGCACACACCATGCAGGGAGTCTGTTTCTGCACCTGTGGTTACATGGACAGAAAGACATCACTAATTTATGAACCAGTATCCATGTGGACCCAGTGGCATGTATATCTGTGTCAGACACCTGCACTGGGATATATGTACACACACAGAGGTACATTTATCACTGTCTCAGAAGATTTCCCTTTTTCTTAGCACTGCCTGGGGGCAAATTCCCCATCCTGTGTATGTGATGTGCAATGGGAGGGTGGAACTGGAGGTCTCTGTTCTGTTGGGAGTTCTCACCTTCCTCCTTTCCCTTTCTATCTCCCTTGGATTGAGTCCAGCCTCTCTCTGTGCTGGATTATGTCATGAAGCTCCATAAAACCCATGTTGACTCCCAGAGTCCTCAGTCTGTTCCCATCAGAAATCATAGCTTCATCCCCTTTCTCTCCTAAAACTTCTTTTCCTTCACCTCCTTCCCCTTCGCAGGCTTGTGCAGTGATGTAGCCTCCCTGTATGGGACTGGGAGGATCCTGTGGTGGCCAGGATCTCACAGGTGATGGCACCTATTTGCATTTTCTATGCTCCCATCTCTGCCACCAGCATGAAACTGTCCCTTCACCTGCCTCCACTTCTGGTGCAGTTGATGCACAGGCTGACTGGAAAAGGAGTAAACCAAAGTATGGGATGGGAAGATGTTAACAGCTGTACAGCAGTCTGGTGGGAAACGGGAATTTGTTTTCCCTGGAAAGTTTTTCTAGGCTGAAATGTAGCAATTTGAGTGAAAAAGGGAACAACATTTTGAAAAAATGGGGGCAATTAAAATTCCAGAGACGTATCCTTTTGGGCAGTGTGACACTATATGGCAATATTGCAGTGTGGCACTCTTCCAGTACTGTAAAATCTTCCTCTGCTATTCTAAACATTACAGCATGAAACAAAAAATATTGAGCATTAGGTAGTTACGTCATATCCAGTGTTAGAATATTAACATTTACATTGCAATTAACAAGAGTCTTCGCCAAGATGGGCACAGCAGTAATGACAACACAAAACATTTCAGCTTTTCTGTGAAACAGAATGAGGAAGTAGGAAAAATATATTTAGACCTTTCCCAGTCAAAAGTGCTTTTGGAGTCAACACGCTCTCACAAAATGCTGCAATGAAACTGCATTTTCAACAGAGAACTTTTCTGTGGAAAATGTTTCAAATAGCTCTAATTTAGAGCAGGGGAAATTTACCTCTTTTAATGCAGGAAGCCTTTTATGTACAGTCCAAATCCAAACATCTCTCTCTAATAGTTTTTCTAGGTGAATTAAGGACATGTTCCCTTCTCAGACACTTCACGTTCTGCCTGTTGTTAAGACAAACTTATACCAAAAATGTGCTGCTCTTAATTTTTAAGGAGGAATTTTATGTTTTACAGTGTGACAGA
Organism: Ceyx melanurus; assembly: GCA_024611195.1. Classification (NCBI taxonomy): domain Eukaryota; kingdom Metazoa; phylum Chordata; class Aves; order Coraciiformes; family Alcedinidae; genus Ceyx; species Ceyx melanurus. The sequence continues at coordinate 60,869 of JANHGL010015940.1, read as the reverse complement.
ATTCCTCCTGATTAATAAGTTACCTTCAAAACTAAGGTATTCTCCCTAACACTTGTCACCAGCACACCCACCTCCTGCATCTATTTCAGCTCCTGGAGCTGCTGTGGAGGATGAGCTCAATCCTTGTGTGCCCTGGCTTAGATTGAGGTGTTCACCCTGTGAAAATGGACCGGGTTGTGCCCCATTTGTCTGCTGACACGAGGCTGCTTTATCAGTAGACAACATTGAAAGATTTTTGTGGGGTTTTTTTTTATGTTTGCATTATTCTAATAAACTTCTTAGAGAGCAGAACAGCACCTTGGGATGTTTTATTAGGTCGTGCCTGGCAGCAGGGTTTTCCCAGCTAGCACGGCTGGCTGAAGCTGCTCTCTGAGGTTTGTGCAGCATTGCAGTCCTCGGGACTGCACTTTTCCTGCTTTAAAGGTGGCAACTGAAGCACCAGAGCAGTGTCTCAACCAGTATGGCATTCTCACACTCAGGTTTGTAAAGGTGCTTTACTGACAGCTGTCAGCAACTCAGCTTCAGCAATATTTAGTCCCTGGGCATGGTACAGAACTATGTATGAATGAGGAGGGTACCAGGACTGAGCATGGTGATGCTGGCCCAGTACTTGTAAAATATCTTGCTAGAAACTGGTCACAAGGATGCTCAAGACAAAACCAAAAACACTGATATGAATCTGTTTGGTTTGGTTTTTTTTTTTGTCTGAGTGTGATAAATGTGTGAGTATGTCAAAGTACAAATATGAAGGCAGTAACCTAGCACTGATTACTTCCACGAGGAACTCCTGGCTGGAAGATCTCTGAGTTGCATGTGATCCCTACCCTATGCTTGCTGTTCTAAAGTCAGAGCTTTGTGTTTGGTGTGCTCTGATGTTCCAAAGGGTGGGTGGATTTGCGTATGGTTTGTGGTCCTGCTCTAAGCACGTATTTGAGTCTGGGCTGCTTGATAAATGCTACAATTAACTGCATGGATTCCAGCAGAACTGCTTACCTGATTAAAGTTAAGTATTTATGTAAGTGTTCTGAATTGGTGCTAAGTGTACAGGGGGTCTGATTACCTCTTAAGCATGAGACTATTTCTTACAAGAGACAGTTATCCTGGAAATCTTTCCTTAGAAACCATGAGCTGTATAGACAAAAAGCAAGCATCCATGAGAGGCACTGTGCAGTTTAGGATGAGACCAGGTTATGTTTTGGAGATTAAAGGGTTTTCATGTTTCTGGATGTACTAAGGTACAGAATGGATGTTCCTTGAAAAGGGATCTACTTTCCCTGAACTACTAGTTGCTTTTTTTACTCCTAGTCCCTCCAGAAACAAAAAACCCCAAACCAGTAAATTGCCAATGCCAGTATTATTTGTACCTGAGACCAGACAGCTTGTTGGTGCTGTTATTCAAGTTAAAATTCAAAGAGAAAATAGGGTGAGCTGAAGAGCCTGCAGCCATTTGGGCCTCATCTTCAAAGGTTGAGACCAGGGCAGGTTGCTTCTTCATGAAGCAAAGAGTGGAAAGATTTATTCATGAGATGTGGACCATGAATAAACAGGGTCAATGCACATCAGGAAGTTCAGCCCCCCCTTCTCCTGTGAGCTTGCAATCTCAGTGAGTACAGCAGCCTTCAGGCTCTCCAAGCCCCTTTTGTAGTTCTCAGTTCTCCAACAGTGCTGCACTTCCTTTCCATCCTGAAGGAAGGTGTTGGAGCCTGGCAGGTGGGACCATCCCTGATGTCAGTGTGATGGTTCAAAAAGGGTCCACATCTCTGTGGTGATTGTGTCAGATAAATTCCTAAAAGAAATGGAATGTCAGTATTCCCTGAAGACAAAAGGAAGAAGGCAGAGCTGCTTGTTGAGAAACATCTGAGGAAAGACTAAAGGGTCCTCAAAATACTGATCCTCCTAGAGTAGTTTTGAAGTGTTTGCAGGGATGCTCCTTGAATGTTCTTTCCCCACAACAGCACTGCAGAAAAGGCTGCAGAAGCTCTGCAGACACAGTGCCTCCACATGCCAGGCTTGAAATCCCTCCCTGTGCAAGTGTCACAAACATCTTCTCTGTGTTCATCCTGCCCAGCAGCTGCCACTGCTCCATGCTTGGCTGTGAATTAGGTCAGACCACGGGGCAGCTCACAGAGACTGTGCCCTGGCAAGAGCAGAGGGGAGAGGGAACAGAGGTCCCTGGGCCTTCAACAGCCTCCTGCTCCCCTGAAACTTGGACTTCCAGAGGGACCTCATCAGGGCTGAGATGTCTCTATGGAATCGAAAGCAAAATAGGGGTCCCTAGGGCACCAACCACCACTTTTCACTTGTCTGAGGTGAACATGACCCATCACAGAGATGGGTCTGAACTCCTGAAAGGAGTCACAGCCCTTCCTGCCCTTCCCACACATCCTCATCCTCTGAATTATTGTCTTATTTTCGTTCCACTCCAATGAGCTGTCAGCCACGGATACAGTAATTCAGCGCAACAGAAACACAAGCAGATGGGTAATTGACCCGCGTGCCTTCATTACACTGGAGTTCAGTGCTGCTGCTCGAGCCATAAACTCCTTTATCTGCCACTCCAAAATCTCTGGGCCTTTTACGAGGCAGAGGAGAGGGCCAGGCTGCCTGCAAAAGGCTCGCTCAGAGTTCCTGTCGGCTCTGCCTCGCTCACTGCAGACGCTGACTGAGTCTGACAAGCAGAACTCACCAGGTAGAAGCAAACAGATGTGAACGCTCAGGGACATCTGTAGGGAGCCTGGAGATGAGGGCTGGAGAAGGGCAGGATGGAAAAACATGTACACTGTACACAGGAGCAAACATTTAAACTGTTATCGTGTCCTCTGGTGCCTGAGCAAGCGTCCACCTACACTAATGCCTGCACAGATGGATGGATGGACACAAACACTGGCTATGGAGAAAGAGACATGGGGGTAGATCTCTCAGCTACTGTAAATCTTCAGAGCACCACTGAAATCACTGGCACTAAATCCATTTGCACTTTTATAGGATTTGGCAAGAAACCTTCCTAGCAGGGAGCACCAAAAGGACTCGGGTACCCAGCTCCTGTATTTATACTGTGGGAGCTGGGTACTTAACTCTGCAAGGCTCTCTTATAAATCCCTCCTTGCATTATTTTCCTTTCTTCTGTTTTCCTTCCTTTATTCTTTTCTCTTTCAGTGTGTAGTTTCCTTGATTCTGGGGTATCAAACCTATTAAGATCAGGTCAGAACATCACTCCCGATCTAGCACTTTGTGGCAAAGTAGAAAAAAACCCCTGGGAATAAGGGAGGCTTTGTCTTCAGGTGCTTCGTACTGTACTGGGATCCAGGACTGGGATGAAGGGGGTATACTGGGCAGTGAGGAGGGCACAGTTACTTGTCACCCTTCTCTCATAGAGCAGATGGGCACTGCTGTCAGCAAACTCTGGAATCTAGCAATTTGTACCTCACCTGCCTTACTCATGACAGCTCCAAGAGAAATATCCCAGCAGCTTTTAATTCCTCAGCATCACTTTCCCAAGCTGTTAATGAAACAGGTTTTGAAAAGAGGAGCAGATACCTGAAATTACTTTTTTTTTTTTTTTTTTTCACATCCCTGTCTCCTGTTTCCTATGCCAGGTCTCCAGATCATCTTCCCTCAGTATCTACAAGAGAAGTTTGTCCAGTCTGCCTTGAGTTACATCATGTGCAATGGAGAGGGGGAGTACATCTGCAGGAACAGCCAGTGCGGCTGCCAGTGTGCGGAGGAGTTCCCGCAGTGCAACTGCCCCATCACTGACATCCAGATCATGGAGTACACGCTGGCAAACATGGCCAAGACCTGGACAGAAGCCTATAAAGATCTGGAGAATTCAGGTAACAGAGCAAAATGCATTTTCCAGTTCATGTATTTGAAACAAAACGTGTTAGATTATACCAATTAAAAATCTTTTCTTAATATAATGCTGCAGTTTGGATAAAAAATAGAGGATACTGAAACCCAAACCATGATCTTAGTCTTGAGGTAGTGCCTTTTTTTCTATGTTACACATACAGACAAAAACACCCACCATACCTAATTCTATGTCTAAGGGGTTATTTCCCATGAAAGAATTTGTTTGATTAAAAATCTGATTTTTCAAACCAAACCAGCTCAGAATCTCTCTTTAATAGTCCTACACAGAAGCTTCCACAATATGAATGATGCAGAAATTGCTTTTCAGATTAGCATGAATGATTTATTCTGCTTTGGTGAAAGGCAATTCACAGAGTGAGAGCACAGGCCAGATGACACCTCATTTGAGATAGAAAGAAGAGGGGAAAATGACTTCTCTCTCCTACAGTGCTGGTGTCTCCTGGTGTGAACACTTCTCTTCTGCCTCAGCTTTCTCCTAGTGTGACACTGGGGCTGTCAGCAGAGTTTGTTCTACACTGAGGCTGGTAACACCCCTAGTAGGTGTGCTGTAATGCTTAGGCAATACGCACTTTCAGGGGTTTGAGATGGGAAAGAAAACAACAGCATCAGCACAATTAGATTCTTCCCTTTGGCAAATGGTCTGATTGCCTTGAAGCCACACGGGCACTAAGCAGAACTTCTATGAGAATTATCCTTGTGCTGACTCTCATCTCTTAGTGTTAGGCAGTTTCCTTTCCAACATACTTTCTATGGGGATCATTGTCACAGCTGTCCAGGTTTCCATGTTAGGAAAGAAAACTCTGAAGAAGGACCCATCTAGCTCCATTTGAGGCACTGAAGAATTCTTCAGTCTTCCCAGCAGGAATTTCTTTCTTCATGTTGAAGGTCACCTTAATCCCTTTAATGATTGACATGAAATGGCCTAGGATGTGTCCTCAACAGGTTGTTGAGGACAGGTGCATACTTCAATGTGTGGACCCTGCTGGCATGTCTCCTGTTGCACAGATTCTTATGTCCTACTCATGCTGTCAACTTGGTGCTCAGCTGAGCAAAGTCAGAGTAGCAGTCAATGGCCCAAGGCTGATGACCATCTTGACAAGATCCCCCCACATGCTATAGGGAGCCACAAGGCTGGGCAGTTCCAGCAACAGGTCACTAGCTGAAGAGGGTCAGTTGTTCTCAGGGAGTTTCTGTAGCTTCATGGATGGGGTGGATACACCAGGTCAGAACAGAAATCTGGATTTCAGAAGCTGCTGCCAGTTCAGTACTACACAAACCAGCAGCACTGGCAGTGCCTGCCAGCACAGCTCTGCCACTGGTTACGTGTTGCTGGTTCTGACGTGGCATCTTCACACAAGATGCTCAGGAGCCACATGTTGCCCACCACTCCTCAAACCCTTTTATATTCCCAGAGAATCTAACCCAGGTGCTTAGAAGGTGAGAGCCCTATGGACAGAGAAGAATTAGAGCTCACAGTGACTGTTTTACTGTTATGTTCTGTATTTGTTGCACTCGATCTAAGCGAAGACCATGGTAAATAATTACATTGTCTCCCTCCCCTTGAGATTTCAACAAGGGAAGGTGTTTTTCAGTTGCCATATTAAAGTGACACGTTGCAGTGCAATTCTCTGCTGTGCTGTAGACATATTCCAGCCAGAGCTGGAGGCTTTTCAGGGCTAGATGGAGTGATTACCTTTCTGTTTAAAGCTGCTGCATCTCATTCATCACTTTGTTGCAATCAGGCATGAACTTATCCTTTGAGATGAAAGTTGCTATCACAAAAGACTACAGTATTAGTATTTTGCTTCTTTGTTTTAATAAATATTCCCAATAACTCGAGGATTTTCTTCATTATGAACAGCAGAAAATAAATCTCTAATGACATCTGAAGGCTTTTCCAATAAAGCAGGCTGAAAGGCACATGAGTGCTCTGAAAGCCAATACCATTTGCACAGGAAGCTGCTGATAGCCTAAAAGATCTATACCCTGTTTCTGCTCTGTGTTGGATTCCTTTGTCAAGCTGAAAAAAATCACACGGGTCAAACCAAGAGTTGGTGTGGTTTGGGATCACATCTTCAAAGTGAAAGAGGCTGCAGTAAACTGATGCTGCTTTAAATCAGCTCAGGAGCTCTCAGAGTCCTGTGCTTCATTGCTCATGTGTAAATTGAGAAAAATAACACTGCCTTATTCTTGGCATTTTAGTATGGCTGGCCAAAAAATGTCTGCATCAGAGCTGTGATTCTGGATTCTACAACAGTCTTTTGATTAAAAGTCCCAGGGTTTTATTTTGCAGTTCTGTTGTTTTCTGGTGAAAATGTGTTTGTTGTTTGGGGCTTGGTTTCTTGTGTTGTTTTTTTTTGTTTTATTTTTAACTGAAAGGGTGAACACTGAAACAATGAAAGTTTAATCTTCAGAACTTTCTGAACGTGGCCATTTCCCTGTGAGGCCACCAGACTTCTCCAGAGGCTGGACCCTCTGCCTGCAGGGACCGGGTGACTCGGAAGAACGCGAGGCCGTGGTGCGTTGTGGGAGATGTAGTCTTAGCCATCAGCAACATTTTCCGGGCAGATAAATAGAATAAAACCAAAGGCAAACAGGCTTATTAGTTAATTGGAAATTCTCAGGATTAAGAATGAACTAATCCTGGTACAAGGCTTAGCACAATGCAACCAGAGTCGTGGCTGGGCCCTCCAGGGATAGTTATAAATAGACATAAATAAATAATGAAGAAACTATTCTTTTAGGAAAGTATTTTTCTTTCTTTTTTTCCCCCCTCTTTTTTTTTTTTTTTTTTAGCAACCCCATCCAGCTTTTATTTTGCCAGATTTCTTTGCTCATTTATTTTTCCCCCAACGTTGCACTGCAGTATCAAAATGTGCACACTGCACTGAAATTTCTCCCTTACCCGTCTCTATGAAAAATGTAGCACATTCATCATCAGAGGGAAAAGTGCTTGGTCTTTTGCACAAACAGGCTTTTGAGGAAATTGATTTATAAGGGGCGGGAAGCAAATGCAAGGCTTTTACTGCTGAAAGGTACCGGGAGTAACCAGCGTGGTCCAACAGAAGCAATTATACATGATGATAGTTTCAGAGGACCCCTGAACAGGAGAGAATCATTTTTGGGGAGGAGAAGGGCACTGAAAGCAGCCTTACAAATAGGGTGAAAACCAGAGAGATGATTAAAAAAAAAAAAAAAAAAAAGAAAAGAAATGTCTCCGTTATCTTTGGGGAAGGAAGGAGACAAGCAGATGTCCTGTGGCTCTTAATAGTGCAATGATGATAATTATTTTTATTAGGTGCTCGGTTTCACCATGTGATGAGCAGGACATGCACATCCATTTAGCATCTGTAATGATGGTACTGTACTAATGTACAGTCTTGGTTAGGGTGTTAAGAATGAACTGCAAGTTGCTGAATAATAGCAATTCTGTTATGCAAATATCTGTCAGGTTTATACAATAGGTTGTAAATTATCTGGTCTCGTTTTCTCCAATAATTCTATGGATTATTTCTTCTTTTTAAAGCTCTCAGCCTTTACAAGCTTTCATTTTCTTGCATTTTTTTGGTTGTTGTTGGCTATTGCCCTCTTTTCTTTCTGAAAATAGGATTTTGCTTGAAAATAGGATGAAGGATTTTGTTTTAAAATAGGATTAGGTAAAGAAAAAAAATTATATAGATAATTTACAAGAGAAGATGGCTACATTTCTTGTGGGATGCCTTGTGGAGTTTATGGCAGGACACTGGTCTGACCCCCCTCTAGAAGCCCAAGTACCACCAGCACTAGATCAGGTCAGCCATGGCTTGGTGTGGCAGAGTCTAAAGGGGAGATTCTTCTCCATCTCTGGGCATCATGTTCCAGTGCTGCATTTCCTCCAAGGGAGGGAGGTTTTTCAATACCTCATTTGAACTTCTGAAGCTGCAAACTGTCTATTGCTCCTTGTTACAGCATCTCTCTCTAATATGAAGAGTTTCCTTGTGTTATTTCCAGTTAGAACATAGTGCTGAGCCACCTTCAGCATGGTGCCCATCATAACCCCCAGGACCTTTCCAGCAGCTGGTATTCAAATGGTTGTTTCCAAGCCTGTGCTGATGTGTGGGGTTGTTCTCTCCTGGTGCAGAACTTTGTTCTTTTTTTATTGCACTTTATGGGGTTTTTGTTGGTCCACTTCCCGCATTTCTCAAGGTCTCAGTGTGTCAAACACAGTTTTCTAGTATCAAAAAAAAATAGGTTATTTTCTACAGGAAAGTTGGAACCATCTGTTTTTCCATCTGAGGGTATCCCAGCTCGGCAATCAGAGTCTAAGCAAACTATACTTCTCAGTTAGGAAGAGAGGGGTGGTCATAAACAGAAGCTATCAGAATTTCTGGATTTTTATGAAAATAAACTCAAACCCAACATAAAGATTTTTCCATTACCAAACAAAGTCAAACTGAAAGAAACTGATCACAAAATAGCATTTAACAACATTTTTTTTGATCATTTAGATTTTTTTCCTTTGGCCGAAGTTGACACGTTTTGTTTTTACCCTGCAAAGTATTTAGTTTTATTTTCATTGTTACATAAAGCAACTCATTTACCTTCAAATGAAGTTAAATCAGACAAAAGAATCAGAATACTCTTTAAAAAAAAAAAAAAAAGAGAAAGCAGGACATAACACAATCAAAAACTTTCCTCTGGGGATTTTTTTTTTAAAGCTTTTTCTCTATCTCTTTTTTTTTTTTTTTTTTTTAGCAACACAGCCAAAGTGATTTAACTTCAACAACAAACAGCATTTTAGGAGCAGCTGAAAAGCCATTTAAATGCGAACTCTAACTGCCATGATTACAACTCCCTGCTTTTTGTTCATAACCCCTAGACTATGATCCCATGCTCGAGGGAATTTGCTCTCTTTTTCTCCAACCTGTATACATTAACTGTACTGTTTCACCCTAATACTCTCCACGTTTCATTTCCCACATGGGAGCAGCAATAGCCATGGAATTAGCGGGCTTCCTGGGGCAGAATGACAGACCAGTGAGTTAATGGACATCACCTTTCTTTGGCAGAGCACTGATGGCCTCATACATCACTGTTCTTTCTCCGTCCTGCTAATGAAAAGCTTTGTAACTTTGTTCTAGTTCAGAAACCTCTGTATTTCTCCACATTTATTTTTTTTTTTGTGTGTTCCAGATGAGTTTAAATCCTTCATGAAAAGGCTACCTAGCAACCACTTCCTGACCATTGGGAGCATCCACCAGCACTGGGGGAATGACTGGGATCTGCAGAACCGCTACAAGCTGCTGCAGAGCTCCCTGGAAGCCCAGCGCCAGAAGATCCAGCGCACTGCCCGCAAACTCTTTGGCCTCAGTGTCCGGTGTCGGCACAACCCTAACCACCAGCTGCCTAGAGAAAGGTACCTGCATCCTTCTCTGAGGATGGGTGTGATGTGATGGGTGCCTGGTGGAGCTGAGCCTGGGCTTGGTCCTAAACCAAACAGCCGACGCGTTTGGGTATAGGGTGTGCTGACATGGAAGGTTGGGGGATAATGGTAAAATCTGTGAGTGGGTTGAAAATTCTTGGACTCAAAGAATGATAGGGATTGAAAGGGACCTTTGGAGATCTTCTCATCCAACCCCCCTGCTACAGCAGGGTCACCCAGAGCAGGGGACCCACCATTGCAGTGTCCAGGTACATTTGGAATCTCTCCAGAGGAGACTCCACTGCCTCTCTGGGCAGCCTGGGCCAGGCTCTGACACCCTCACACCAAAGAAGTTTTTCCTCCTGTTCAGATGGAACCTCCTGGGTTCCAGATTGTGCCCATTGCCCCTTGTCCTGTTACTGGGCACCACTGAAAAGAGTCTTGCCCTGTCCTCTTGACACATTCCCCCCTTTAGCTATTGATCAGCATTGATAAGATCTCTCAGTCTTCTCTCCAGGCTAAACAGCCACAGGGCTAATTAGGGCTAATTTCTGGAAGTGTAAGTAACCTTTGTCACACACCCTAAACCTACTTACATCCCTTCCCTATGGCCAGGTGAAGGGCACCCACTTACTCTGCAGTGTTCTGCAAGAGTATTACAGGGCTGACATCAGGCAGCCAGGCAGACTAACCTGCTTTTTAAGTGGTTTTGCCTCATGTACCACAGTGAAGTTAAAGCCTCTATTTCCTGTAAAAGTGGACATATGGAGCACAAGATGCTTCGGCCCATTTTTGAGTTGTGCTCCTTGGTGAGTGTAGCAGCGTGAAAGAGAAGTTTCAGTTTCACTTGGAACAGATCACATCTCTTCTACAAAATGCAGAATGAACCTACGGTGAGCAGAAGCCCAGCAATGTTATTACAGATGAACAGAGTAGATTTTCCAGTACAGCTACAGCAACTATTGATATCCAATAGTCATCGCCTGCTGTCTCTGTCCAGCCCTGACCTCTGGATGAGTTTCAGTTTGCTTCCAATAATATTTGGAGACGTGCATCAGTGGATTTTAGTAAACATCTCTTTGCTGTTTCTTTCTATATTGTCTGGAGCAAAGTAACACTTAAAGCCTTGGGAAGAAAATGAGTCCAAGTTCCTATTCTTCCATATTTCTCTTGGAGGAGTAAGGAAAATCTAACATTTGCAGGGGAACTGGCTTTTTTTCACCTTCTCCATTATCTAAATATTCAGTATCAAGAGAAAATTATCTGATTGACCAATGTCTTCTGTTATCATCCAGCCATGTGGCCACTAAGCACATTGAGTTTTCATTTCATCAAATCACAGAATGTTCAGGGCTGGCTGGAAGGGACTTAGAAAGATCATTCATCTAGTCCAACCCCCCCTGCCAGAGCAGGATCACCTAGATCAGGTCACACAGGAACAGATCCAGGTGGGTTTGGAATCTCTTCAGAGAGGGAGACTCCACAATCTCCCTGGGCAGCTTCTTCCAGTTCTTTAACCCTCACTGTGAAAAAGTTTCTCCTTATGTTTACATGGAACCTCCTGTGTTCCAGCTGCACCTGCTGCCCCTTGTCCTACCATTGGATGGCACTGAGAAGAGCCTGGCTCCATATTCCTGACACTCGCCCTTTACTTAGAGACCCAGCTCCCTCTGCCTTTCCTCAGCAGGGAGATGTTTCACTCCCATCATCTCTGGGGCTCTGCACTGGACTCTCTCCAGCAGTTCCCTGTCCTTCTCGAACTGAGGGGCCCAGAACTGGACACAATATTCCAGATGTGACCTCACCAGGGCAGAGTAGAGGGGGAGGAGAACCTCTCTTAACCTACTAACCACACACCTTCTTATACACCTCAGGATGGCACTGACCTTCCTGGTCAAAGGGCCCATGGCTGGCCCACCAGGACTCTTTCTCCTTTGCTGCTTTCCATTCCATCACTCAGGAAACTCTTCCAGGGCTTAGCATCTCTAATTACAAAGAAATCTGATGTTTCTGGACAAAGGCTTGATGAATTTACTAGAGCTGAGGAGACGTATCTATTAAATTTAAGAGATGATGGAAAAAAAGTCTTTGGAGAACTTCCTAAATTGGCCCATTGCTGCCAACTGTCTGAGCTGCTACAAACAAGCCAACACTGGTGGAGGCCTCACAAGCATGTCCAGGGCTCGTTTTGAGTTGTGCCACAAAAACAACAATAGGAAGCAGCAGTGAGCAAATATCCAGCCAGTCATGTTGCTGCAAGGCATTCACAGAAATATATCTTTAACATTTCTCTTCTGTTTAGAAAGTCAGCCACGCAGAAAGGGAGCCTCCAACTACTGCTCTAAAATCTGGGGGAAGGAGGACGAAACAGATGATGGCAGATGGGTTTTTAACTGACTGATGTGCTTGATTTGTTTAAATCAACATCACCAGGCATATTGTAATTTCTTTTCTTATTTGTCATTCTGCGTTTGTAGCTAGGCAGGGGAGGGGCTGGGTGGAGAGGTGTGTAGCAGAAGAGGTGCTCATTTCACTGCTCTCTTCACAGGGCTTGGAAAAAATACTCTATTTTTCTAATTGTTACTGTATAGAATGACAGATGGTTATTGAGCATGACAGTGGCTTTGAAAGGCTGGAAAGGTTCTGTTAAAATACACATAATACTCAGCCTCTTTTATATATTCAAAAGCAATGTTAAAAAAACCTACCTAGGATCACTGTTGATGTCCCTCAGGGAGAGGAGGAGGTGGTTTTTTCAAAAGAAAACAAGAGTAGGGATTTTGGCAATGAGGCTGATCCTCCATGACCTTTTGCAATAGCTAAGGAAATGTGTATATATATATACATATATATATATATATATTTGGTGTGCACTGCTTTTACTTAAACACCTTTGTACAGGCAAGTTTGTTGATTTAACAGTTTAAAAAGCTCCTTGGTTGTTAATGCTTCCATGTGGAATGAGTACCTACCTAGAGTTGCATTTTAAAGCTCTGGATGTAAAATATAAATAACATCCAAAGGGGGGGGGGGATTTGATACATGTTCTGGGCTCCAGCCAAATTGTCATTATTTAAGAATACATCTCACAGCTGCTGAGAATAAAAATAGAATTTTTCACTGCTGCTTCATACAGAAAACCCCCAAAGTACCTCCACAAGAGCAGGTAGTGCTGGTTGGAAAGTGAAAAGGGAGTTTGCAGAAGAGAAATTGTTAAATCCCTACCTTTTCCCTTGCAAGTAAGAAAAAGAAAAAAAAAGAAAAAAAAAAAAGAAGAAACTGTCCTACTGGATTGGATTTTTGATTGTTTGGGGGTTTGGGTTTTTTTTGTGTGTTGTTTTTTGTGGGTTTTTTTGTGATGTTTTTGTTTGGTTTGTTTCTTGCTTTTGTTTTGGTATGGTTTTCTAATCAGCTCCCACACCATCTACAGCTAAGCTGAATATTTGTTTCAAGGAACATCCATCAGCCTCTTCCCCTCCCTAGACCTGATTAATCCCAAAAGATGACAAGTCAGGAGGACAGAAAATTATTCATCACCTTTCTGTGTAGCCTGACCTCTGCTTCTGCTCTGAAAGCTCAATACTGTCCTGCAATACAGGGTTGGTTTGTTTGTTTTTTCAGAAGAGATAGGTTTTAAATGGTGAAACAGCTCTGCATGATGACCTGGCTCCCAGTTCCCAGCAGTAGCAGGGGGACTGCACGTCTGCAGTGAGCACCAGTGAGAAAACACTGCAGAGTAACTCTCACAGCTTGGCCTGGACGTAATATTTTTTCATTTTAGTTTTGGAATGTAGGATATTAAAGTTGAATGTAAAATTGCTTGACAGTGACCTTTGAAGACACTGTTTTCCTTTTTTTAATTTCACATGCTCCAGTCCTTTCTACTCTGAGCTAGCAATGATATTGAGGGAGAAACTGATGACTCCTTGATGAAAGAGAAAAGAATTAAAATTAAACCAATGGCTACTCAGCTACTGGCTTTCAGCTTTTAAACAGTGGCTCTTTTCAGCCTCCTTGTGCCCTGAAATCTCTTGGTTATATTCACACGAGTCTGAGCCATCACAGGGGGGTGTTTTCAGAAGTTACCTCCTGTCAGCTGAAGGGTTGTGAGTGGTCTTGCCTTATATTCTTATCCTGTCCCAGTTGCAAGACAAAATGTGGTAATTTATACCACTTTTCCTCTCTCTCGCTCTATCACACTTCCCATTGTCATGTTTGTAGCCAATGCCCAGCTCTGCCCTAAATTCTTCATTTTCATTTAATTACCTCCTTTATTGCTGCCAACAGCAGATGGTCGTTAGCCACCTTTTTTTTTTTTTTTTTTTTTTTTTTGTCCTACTTGTGTCTTTGCTGAATACTAAAGCAAATACACCCCCCAAAAAAAAACCCAGCCCTTTTTCTCCTGATCTCCTCCCATCCTTCCTTTTCAAAGTTGATCTGGGGAACAGGAAAATTGCAGGTTTCAGTTGCAAGATGCCAGATGAGACTCCTTTCTCATTTTCCTCTGCAGACTGTTAGTATAGGGGAAGAAGAGAAGATTAACAGGATTTTTTTTCCTCTAAAACATAGCACAACTAAGACAGGATACGACCATCTGACTCTATTTTTCTATTGTGTCCCCTGCTGTATATTCTGGTAGTGCTTGTCCCATCAACTCAGTCATGAGAACCTTCAACACTTCCCCCAGTCCAGTGAACCCAGGCAGCCAGTGTACATGTACTGGGGAGTTGCTGTGGTTTTAGTTCATCCTCCACTTGATCACTATCCCTCAGATTCATGCTTAGATTAGTGGTTAGAAGCAAAGAAAGATGCTTTCTGGGAGGTGCATGAAGGGGAGGAATCATGGTGGGTTCAAAGAGCCTGAGAGATTGAAACTTGGAATCTGGGTGCCTTGTGAAATTCACATGATTTGGCTGGCTCTCCCAACAGGAACCACGGGGCTTAAGACGGGATAGAAAATATTTGTGTTGCTGAAGAAGTGAGCAAAAAATTCACTTATGAGCAGAAGGCAGATTCAGCCCGCAGGGGATGGTTTTGAGAGTGCTTGTTGTCAGCAATGTTTTGCAGTCACACTGTGCTGTCCCCTCCTCGCTGAAGCAGAGCTGTCCTAGGAACCAGGAGGAGCCCTGTCCACTTTTTTAGGGACCAAGGCTGTCACCGTCTCCCTCTACAGCAGATATTTATAGAGGTCACTGCCTTGCTCCCAAGCTTCCCAACCAACCTTCTCTTTTCTGCCAGCAGGAGAGCTGCTGTTAGCTGCTGCTAAGGGAAGGAGACCCTGGCAGCCCTCTGCCACAGGAGGAATGGGAAAATTGTCTCTTAGCACATCCAAGGTTTCAGGATTTTCCTGTCTGAACGCTTCCTTTTCCCCTCACTGGCTCACGTTTTTCTCCTTACACTCAATTTCTTCCTCCTTTTTGTTCCTGCCTGTCTCCTTGTCTTTCAGTTGTTGCTATTGTTTCAGTTTTCCCCTTTCTCCATCCTTATTCATCCTGCCCACTGAATTTTGCTCTCCTGTTCCCTTTTACCTGCACATTTTCCCCCTTTCTTCCCCTACCCTTTCTGCTTCTGCTGCTTGATTATTTTTCTCCTTCCAGCGCTTTCCTGTTTTATACTCTCATCCCTCCACTCTCTCCCTCCCCCTAATCATCTTGCTGTTCTTTGCTGCTGTATCATTTAATGCCTTCTTTGATACCGACTACAGCTTAATGATTATTCGGAGGTCAGGCGATGCAGGTGCCACGAATTTCACTAATCCAGCTGTGAGAGCCTCTGTCCATAATCACTCCTCCCATTCTACAGGGACTGAATCCTAATTTGTCATTAGCTGGTCCTCTCACTGCAGCTCTACCAAGAACTTTTTGCTCAGAGGAGACAATGAAGTATTCATTAGCTGGGGGGTGGGAGGCGGAGGGGAGGGAGCAGGCGGCTGAACAAGGGGTCCTGCTGAAGGCTGCTGAGAAAGGAGTCGCTGTGCTGAGATTTCCCGGGGCGGGGGGAGGGTCAGCTGGGGCAGCTTTGCAAGTGGGTTACACAAAAAGCAAATGGGGGTTACAGTGTCATTCACTGGGAGTCATTCCAGGGCTGCAGGACATGGAGGTGAGGGTGCTGATATAGCAGTTATGGGAATGGTGGGGCCTGGGAATGGCCCACTGTGGCTGCTTGTTAGGGGGAGAGGCTGTAAGGGGAGGTTAATTAGCAGTGGATTTTTTTTGAAAGGAGAAGCTGTTCCATCAACTTTGTCCCTATGCACCTTGACTTCCATCCTCTTTCCTGCTGTTAATGAGCTCTGCACCATAAGCAGAGGTTGCTACTGGCTTGGCCTCATCTCACCACATCTCATGGTTCTGGGGAGGGGTGAAATTGCCAATGATGTGGGAGAGGAGCTTTCTCCTGATAGCCTAGGAGATGCTGCAATGCCAGACATTGTCAGCCTGCAATGCCTGATAGCACCTCAACCTCTGCCATGGCTTTATCAGCTCCCCTCCCATGGTTGAACTTTGTCACTGTGGCACCAATAAGACCCTTGGTCGGTGACTGTTGTGAAGAGAGACTTCAGATGATCAGCTATAACTTCTAGCTAGTTCTTACATGGCTTTTGCTCTCCATCAAAGGAATAAACAGCAGGTGAAATAGTTTCCAGTCTAAAAATAAACTGGAATAGCTCCTAGATGCCACAGCAGGGCATCCATGTTCTGTGAGCTCTGCCTCAGCTATACCCCTGAAAATGCTGTGGCTTTAGTAAAATGCCAACACCAAAGACTCCATGAGGCTCTACAGTGCTAACACTTTCTTCTTCCTACCTGCAGGACAATACAGGAATGGCTTACCCGGGTCCAGTCCCTGCTCTACTGCAACGAGAACGGGTTCTGGGGGACCTTTCTGGAAAGCCAACGGAGCTGCGTTTGCCACGGTGGCACCAGCCTGTGCCAGCGCCCCATCCCCTGCATCATCGGGGGCAACAACAGCTGTGCCATGTGCAGCCTGGCCAACATCTCTCTCTGTGGCTCATGCAACAAGGGCTATAAGCTTTACCGGGGTCGCTGCGAGCCTCAGAACGTAGACTCGGAGCGGAGCGAGCAGTTCATCAGCTTTGAGACGGACTTGGACTTCCAGGACCTAGAGCTGAAGTACTTGCTGCAGAAGATGGACTCTCGCCTGTACGTGCACACCACTTTCATCAGCAATGAGATCCGCCTGGACACCTTCTTCGACCCCAGGTGGCGCAAGCGCATGTCCCTCACCCTGAAGAGCAACAAGAACCGGATGGACTTCATCCACATGGTGATCGGGATCTCCATGCGAATCTGCCAGATGCGCAACAGCAGCCTGGACCCCATGTTCTTTGTCTATGTCAACCCCTTCAGCGGGAGTCACTCCGAGGGCTGGAACATGCCCTTTGGGGAGTACGGCTACCCACGCTGGGAGAAAATCCGCCTCCAAAACAGCCAGTGCTACAACTGGACCCTGCTACTGGGCAACCGGTGGAAAACCTTTTTTGAGACCGTCCATATCTACCTACGCAGCCGGACTCGGCTGCCCTCCCTACTGCGGAACGAGACTGGCCAAGGGCCCGTGGACCTTTCTGACCCCACCAAGCGTCAGTTCTACATCAAGATCTCGGACGTGCAGGTGTACGGCTACAGCCTGCGCTTCAACGCCGACCTGCTGCGCAGCGCCGTGCAGCAGGTCAACCAGTCGTACACGCAAGGTGGGCAGTTCTACTCCTCCTCCTCCGTCATGCTCTTGCTGCTGGATATTCGGGACCGAATCAATAGACTGGCGCCTCCCGTAGCCCCAGGGAAGCCCCAGCTGGATCTGTTCTCTTGTATGCTCAAGCACCGCCTGAAACTCACCAACAGCGAGATTATCCGAGTCAACCACGCGCTAGACCTGTACAACACTGAGATCCTCAAACAGTCGGACCAGATGACAGCCAAACTCTGTTAACCCGGACTTTTCAGTGGACATGTTGGTGATTGATCCTTTTGCTGTAAAAAAAAAAAAAAAAGAAAAAAGAAAAAAGAAAAGAGAAAAATAAAAGAGAAAAAAAAAAAAGAGAAAATAAAAGGAGGAAAAAAAAGTAAAAAGAAAGAAAGAAGAGCGGGGGGAAAGTAAAGGGGAAAAATAAGATTTGTAAAATGTAATTAATATACAAAAAAGAAAAAAAAAAGAGGAAATTCTTCATTTGTTGAAAACTAAACCCGTTCTAGCAGCTGTATAAACTGTCAGGCATGTTTGTTATTTCTATAATCCGTCATAAAAGGGTAACACCTTAACTCTCTCTTGACCTTGGGGTGTTGCTTGCCAGTCCTCAGGGGCAGCAGAGTAAACAAAGGGAGGAGCAGAGAGGGGGGCAAACTTCTGTAATGAACTGTAAAGTTTTCTGCTATGCAGGTGCCAAGACAAAAAAGAAAAACAGTCAAAGCAAACAAAGAAACAAGAGTTATATGTAAATGTAAAAGAACTGCCATTATTCCTATAGTGGGAGTAAATGGTTAAAGATAAAAGATATTTCTTCTGTTGAGATTTATGCCAGCTTTATGTTGAGTTATTCATGAAGCCTGTGCTGAGCTTTGCTGGAGGATAGAAGGTGATGGCAGTCCTTTGAGAGTAAAACAAAGGTGAGAGGACATGAGGGGTGGAGGTTGGGAGTAGGTCACTTTGGGATGTCCATCCTAGAAGATGTTTCTCCAGAGGTTTCTCAGCTCTTGCTGGAGGATAAGAAGTGTCAGGTCCCTTCAGCTGCTTTGCTGAACCAGAGTTCATGCCCTGCATCAACCTGCTGTTGTCTTCAGTGATGTCAGAGCTTAACCCTTGAGGATCAGCACCTGCAAATCTTCAGTCATTTATCTTCAAGGTACTTCAACAGAGTTCCTAAACTAAGAAAGCCAAAATCATGTGCCACTTTGATAAACCCAGACTTGAAGGCAAACCTGAGTTTAGCTCTTTGCATCAGGTTCTGGTATTTCCAATAACACCAGGAAACCCCCATCACCAGAAAAAACAAAGCACAATGCAAGAAAATTCAGGGAAACCTGGACCCACTGAAGGGTACACTTTATTTTGGGAAAAAAAAGATCCATTTTACTTTCTTATGATTCTGTGGCCATGGAAAATATCTTTTTTTTCACTTGCACTTTATCCACAAAAAAAAAAATAATTACAGAAAACAGATAAGAAAGTTTTATTAAAAAATATCTGCACAAGTAGTAAAAGGGAAGGGTGGGACAGAAGAGCACAATGCCCAAATCTGCCCTGAATTTGCAAGTATAAAGCCAAATTAAAAAGGGTTGAGTTATCAAAAACCAACAAAAAAAAAAACCCTAAAAGGTGGGTAAAATTTTGTGGAATGTATATTCACGTGTGTTTGGATTTAAAATACATATATATATATATATATATATATTGGATGGAGTGTATGAATGTAGGATCAGCTGAGCTTGGGGATGAAACTTGAACAGAGTGGGAGGTGAGTAGTGGGATGTTTCTCTTAATCTCACTGCTTTTTAGTTAAATTGTGAGAGGTGCTAGTGAGAGACTAGAACTTCTGCTCGCCTAGAAGGAAGAAATGAATTTCTGATCCTGACAGCTTCTAGAGCTGGAGGAGTATCCTGGGGGAAAGCAGGTCTGAGCAGGAGGGACAGTCCTGATCCAAAGTCCACATTCAGATCTGGCTCGAGATTTAACATGGTGAGTCAATTGAATTCAAAATAGTCTTGTAGAGATTTTGACCTTATTTGGAGACTTTGGCTCAGATTCCGAGAATAACATCAGTGCTTCTGGAAAGAGCTAAAAGCTTTGTGGTGTTATTCATGTGACACCAGGGAAATAGACAATTAAGTTTGGCGTCAGGTTTAGTTTAATTTGTGTGGTTTTGGTTGATGCTCATCCAAAGTGAGAAGGAATCTGATACCTTCAGGAAAATATGCATTCCCTGAACACTCCTGCTGAACCAGCAATTGAGGGCATAAGAGAAGCTGAGTAGCTAGTAATAAAACAAAGAGGAGTCACTGGGGATCCTTGGTTTCCCTTGGTAGTAACTGTGTTTTCCCAAACCTGCATCGAGATCTTTTTCTATCCTTACTGGTCAGTCCATCCAGGGGGTTGTAACCCTGCCAGCTTTTCCCAGTCTGTTCCTTTCTGCTTCATTTGATTGGTCCTTGCTCTGTGTAGTAGACGTTCATGGTTATAGACCCCACCATGCAAAGAAGTTTCTTTAGAGTTGTGACATTCCTCTGTCAGCTTTCTGGTAACAGAAAGCTCACCAGCAATAGTATGCATGGAAGTTAGCTTTAAGCAAATAGTAGAGAATGTTCATAGGAAATGAATGTCAAATTTGTAATTATGAGTGGAAATAACGTTCCTGACACTTACATCCAACCAAGCAGGGAATAGAAATGTACTGTTTAATTTACATGTATGACCCATAGAGCTGACACTGAAAAGAACTATAGTTATTGCTCTAAAAATACTGAATACTCCTTACGAGCAACCTCTAGCCTGAGATGCATCTGCCTGCAATGATGGGATTTGTTCATGGCTGGGAACAGTGAATGTGCTAACACAAAGTGAAATTAATTTGATAAATTGCTTTCCTATGAGAAAAGTATCCAGCATTAGTGACTAGAAGCCAAAGAAGTTGCAATTAAATCTCAGATCTCGTGGGTAACTAGCAACACATTAGCTAAATCTTGCCCTGTATTCATGGGACTATTTGGGATCAAATCAATTGCTCTCTTGGATCTCTAATGATGCCTTGGGATGATCAGCCTCCAGTATTCCTGGGCTTCAGCAAGCAGGGGGGGGCAACATCACAAATTTTAGGCAAGACCTCAGGCACCAACAGAGCATTAAATCACTGTCCAGTGATTTAACTCCCCAGCTGTCTTAACATGAGCTAGCATCTCCACTAGGCCTGGGAGCAGTGATGCTGGAGGGCAGAAAACCAGTGGAGAGAGATGTCAGGACGTTTGGTATAGATAAGCTGTCAGCATATGGAATTCACCTTGGGATAGATACCTGGTGGTGCAACATGGCACCAGGGTGTGATGGCGCAGCAACACAACAATCTGCAGCCACCTTGTAACACGGCTAGAGGAAATTTTGTGATGGAATGAAGCCAGTTGTCAAGAATACATTCCCTTGTCCTTCAGGGTAGGGGGAAAATGAAGCTATCTGGCAGCTCAGACATCATTTTGGGCTCATAGTTTATGTCCGAGAGAAAAAGGAGAAACCAAACTAAACAACCTAATCAAATGTGGCCTGGACCACACTATACTCTGCTTTTGATGCTAGAATGTCTGCCACAAACAGGGCACATGCTCTGCTTCCACTGCTCAGCCCCTGAAGCCCTTCTCAGGTAAGGGACAACCTGTGACCGCCAGATCCAGAACCAGATACCACAAGCTAGTCTTAAGGAATTTGTTCTCCAGGCAATGGAAGATGTGGAGGCATCTGGCACAAATCTCTCTCAGTAAGAGAAAGTAGTTCAGATCCTCCTAGAGAGGCCACACCAGTGCCACAGTGGTGTTAATGGGATTCTGAGGAAATTATGTCCTAAGTCCTCCATTTGGCCAGGAAAAGATGTTTTACAAGGCAGTGCCTGGCATGGAGGGTAAATTAATACAGGAGAATTGGGAAGGGGTGGGGGAGCAGAAAATCCTTTCACCCATAAAACTAGGGTCACCACACAGCCTAATCTGAAGGTATTGCTACAGAGTTTAATGATAAAAGAGACGTTCATACTTTGGAATATGAATAGCTATTTTCTGACTGTATGAGAATAAAACTCAGATTCCTCTGTAGGAGAAGGAAGCAATCCATAACATTGCCCAGCTCAGCCAATACACAGCCTGTCCTACCAAACCATGGCAGACACTTTGCTACAATTAAATTATCATAGAATCATAGAATGTTCAGGGCCGGAAGGGACCTCCACAGGCCATTTAGTCCAACCCCCCTGCAGTGAGCAGGGACATCCTTAACTAGACCAGGCTGCTTAGAGCCTTGTTCAACCTCTCCTTGAATATCTCCAGAGATGGTGCCCCAACTACCTCCCTGGGGAGCCTGTTCCACTGATCCACCACCCTCGAGGTAAAGAACTTCCTGATATCCAGTCTAAATCTACTCTAATTTAAACCCATTAAACCTTGTCCTTTCACTACAGGCCCTTGTAAACAGCCCCTCTCCAGCCTTTCTGTAGCCCCTTCAGGTACTGGAAGGTGGCTATAAGATCGTCTCAGAGCCTTTTCTTCTCCAGGCTGAACAACCCCAGCTCCTTCAGCCTGCCCTCATAAGAGAGGTGTTTCAGCCCTCTGATCATCTTTGTTGCCCTCCTCTGGACCCTCTCCATCAGGTCCATGTCTTTCCTATGTTGAGGGCTCCAGAACTGGATGCAATTAGAGAGCTTCCAAATAACACAGAGAGAAATGAAAAGGTGGCAAAAAAGCAGCAGGTAGAGCAGAAGAGCAGAATCCACCTGCTGCTGCCCTTCAAACCCATCAGACTTTAAGGATCACTTGCTTCAAGTCACACGAGAAAATGCCCTGGGAGCTTACTAAGAAATATGCTTTTTTTTTCTCTTTAAGTTATTCAAATTTAGACTTACCAGCCAATGTGGCAGAAAGCAGAGGACGTCAGCAAGTCTTATTAATATGCTGATGCTATGGCTTCAGAAGTGCACAGAATGCCCATTTGGATCAGGGCTAAGAGCACAGCATGGAGTTGCCATGGAAACGTCGGGAGGCCATTAATTAGCTATCACATGAAATCATCTGGAAGAGTCTGGACCTCAGCAGCTTTGCCCTCCTCAGAGGCAAAGGGCACAGCCCCAGTGACCTCCCCAGTCAGACCTAGTGACCCCTCCACAGTTCCAAGAAAAGGCACATCCCGGAGAAGACGTGTCCTCTTGGAGGCATAAGAAGTGGGTGGGCAGCTAAGGGGGAGACAAGGGCAGAAAACAGGGAAGTGAATAAAGGATGGATACAATTTTCCTTTTTATTTCCCCCTTCCCATGAAGCCCCTGTGCTCTTGCATAAAGGAACATGAGAGCTGCAGATTTTGAGCTGATGGGACTTATGCCAGTGACCTCAGAGAAATCAAGACTAGCCACAAGGGCCTGGCAAACTCAATTAATGGAGTTAGTGTCTTCTTGTGTGGGCTGCACCTGGGATGAGTGAATGCCAATGCTACCTGGTGGTGTCCTGCTCCCCAGAACCATCTCTGGCCCTAGTAAGCCAGGAATCCCTTTCCCCAAAGGGAAACATGGGCAAGAGAGGCTTATTGGCCACTTGCCCAGTCTCCCTCCAGAGCCAGAATCTTGTAAGCAAGCTGTGATGGACTTAGTTGCCGTGTACAGGATGTTCTTTTTTAGCTTTTTAGCCCACTTACTAAAACATCACTCAGGAGGACATTTGGCAGATGGCATCTCCTGCACTGGGGCGTAGCAAGATCCCCAGCCTGGCTGCTCAGCTCCCAGTGCTGAAAGAGAAATGCTGAGTGGCAATCCCAGTGTGCTCCTGTCTCCATCTAAAGCACTTCCCTCAATTACTCTACCCTGGTGCTCATGAAAGGGAAAAATGGCATAAGGTTTGGGTGCTGCAGGTACTTGTCTGAAAGCAGAGACAGAGGAGGATGATTAGTGGTGTGTGCTGGGGAGAGGCAGAAGGGAGACGGGTGAGACAAGGTGTGAGGAGATCATAAGGGAGGCATTTCTGTGTTCTTTCTACCCTAGAAAGTTTGAAGTCATACATTAAACATGCTAGACACAGGCAGATTATAAACCTTTTTTGTCCTAGATGCTTTTTCTAATCTATGTATTAATTAACACCCCCTCACACTTTCTTTGCAACTTCTTCTAGTAATCTTTTTTTTCCATAATCTAAAACTGCCTTCTCATAATGTCATCAGGAGTATTAAGCTACTGTAAATTAAATAAATATGGAAAACAGTGAGGACTACAAAGCTATATAAAAACCTTGTTGGCAATTTCAGTCCTTCCCCCTGAATTCTCAAATGACAAACGGTGGGTGCTTTGTACAAATCCTTTGTTCAACCAAAAAAACCCACCACTTTCCTTTTGTGCAACAAGAAAAAAAAACAAAACAAAACAATCCAAATGGTACCAATCCATGCCCCTTTGATATGAAAAACAAACCTTGTCACATACAAGACTGTCCTTATGCATCCTAACCAGAAGAAACAGGCAAGCAGTGGAACTCCCCAGAAACCAGCTCTGCAGCTTCCCAGGCAAATATGGACAAATATACCACCAGATACTGTGGTGAGAGGGGTTGGAGGGAGTCTCAAAACAGATGTACCTTTTCAATCTGAGCTGGTTAAGTTTAGCAGGATACATGAAGTGGGCTGTAACTAGCTAAACCTCTCAGTGGAGTTTGGTGCTATTAACAGCCTGAGGCACACTGGTTATGTCCCCATCTTCAGTGTTGAGCTGTATAGCACTGGTTCCTGTTCTCCAGTACTTGCTTTCGAGACAGGAAGGAAGGTTGGCCTTGTGTAGAGACCTAGAAAACAAGGGGGCATGGGTCCCTCCCCAGGAAAAGTACAAAAGATATTGCTGGAAAACATAATCACATCAGTCGAACCTGTGGAGGAGCAAAATCTAGTTAGGGATTCCTGATACAGAGAAGTACAAAAGAAATTGGATTACTGACCTCGCTGCTCAGGAGGCCTCCATTCACTCCCCAAACCCACCCTGTCTCTCATCTGCTTCTCTTTGGCTCAGTGATGAACAAAAGCAGTCCATTAGCTCTTATATATAACACACATTATGTAAGTGCAGCTTAAAATATATTTTCATGGTACCAAAAAAGTCAACCAAATGGAAGTGAACAAAGACACAAAATGGAAAGGGAAAAGCACAGCCTCATTTTGTTTATTAGGGATGTTTTTCCCAGTGGTAAATTGCTGTGAGATGCCTTCATTTTTAACAACACCACAACTTCCAGTAGAAAATGTCCAACTGATTTGTTTTGACTGAAATTTTAAAGGATGTCTAAAAAAACGAAATTTGAAGTTAAGATTTTCTGATGGAAACGTGGGATGGGTACTATTTTATGAGTATCTGAGCTACTCCTGTCTTTTAATACTGTCAGTCATGTTGTCTAGAATAGATTTGTCTAACTAGGAAAAAGAAGTTCAACTGAGATCATTTTCCAAGGTGCTCAGAGATCTCCTTGAACAAGGTATGCCAAGGGGAGCTGAAGGTCAAGAGTTCTCAAAGATGCTGCCAGTAAGAGAGGAAAGATCACCTGGATATGGTGTTGCTCACTTCAAGTGAGGAAGCCAAGTGACTTAATGTGACATTACAAAGACAGAAACACAACTTACACCTTATGTATTTCTGTATATATTTACACTATATATATAGAGAGAGTATATATTTACTTAAATGGTGATATATTTATAGTAGGTATCTTTTAACTTATTAAGAGATATGTATTAATTTATGTTTTGAGGTTTCAATTACAATCCAAGTCTCTAGGCATACACAGAATTAATACAAGCTTCTCACTTAAATAGACACAATCAGTTTAGGGCCAGACTAATCTTTATAGGTGGCAAAAGGAAGCTCAGGACAGCCAGAGACTGGCTTGATGGGGCAAAAACTGCACAGAACTGGGACCAGAGTCTGTCTCAAGTCTCAGTCTTTAGACTGCTGTGTGAAGAGGAGGGAAGACAGCAGGGCAGGAAGGGTTATCCCAGGTATGCTTTTATTTCTGCTGTCTGTTCCTGGTGTCTGAGCATCCGACTCTCATAAGCATTGACAGTGACCTTGAGAAAGACATATAATGTTGTACCACCATGATGTGGATTTTGTTTCAGACTTGTGACATCCCAGGTGCTTAGGTCAAGCTGGTAAGCACTGCCTTTACCCGATTTTGGTGCAAAATGATGCCTGTAATAGAAAGAGATGAAGGGAACCTCATTTCAGTCTGTTTTCTGGGGCAGGCTTCTCGGCAGTGTGCAGCATCTCCCTGAGTTGGGCTGTGGTGTAGTTTGGGAGTGAATCTTGTTCTGTAATGTGATGACAGGATCATATTATACAAATGTCAAGCATCTAACTACGAGATCTGCTTTTCAAACTTCCCTAAGACATTTAGACTGAGGGTTCTGTTACAGTTCATTTCAGGGTGAGAAAGCAAAACGTGGATATTGGCTGGGTTGGAGTTAGGCACTAATTGTGATCTTTTTGTGGTTTCACAAGCTACATAATGAAGGAACTTCACTCCTGACTTACTCCAGGATACTTGGGAATCTATCTCCACACTTTCAGTTTCTCTTGATATGAAAATCTAATCATGTTCATTACTCAAAATCAACTCTGGTTGAAGACTAATGCAAAAAAGGCTCAGCCTAAGCAAGCAGCTTGTTGGGGAAATGTAGATAAGAAGCCCTCATGGGTTACTTTGAAAGTCAATAGACTTGGGTTTAGAAGGATTAGCAAAGGGCTCAGTGCTGCAAGGTGCTGAGCATGATGGATTGCAGTACTGAGTGTCTGCATGTGTGCAGGCAGATGCATGAATGTCAAAGGGACTATTCAAACTCATATGGTGCCCATATATTTTTCTGGCTCAAATTCAGAATTTTCAACAACTGGTAATGTGTGTTGAGCTCTGGGGGAATCCCAGATCTCAGGGCTGGAAAGGTTCAAAAGTACCAAGATCCGAAAACCTCTTGCTAGGCTGATTTACTTTTTTAATCTCATGGGTTGGGTTCTTCAAACCTAGACAGCTGCCATGGAGCATACACAGAGCCTTTCAGACCCAGATGGACAGCTACATTGCACCCTGGAGCAGCCAGTGAAGTCCACAACATGTGTCCAAATGAACACCAATTGAATCACTTCTAATGAGAATTAATACATCAGATAACACTGGGAGACCTTAGTCATGCACGGAGACCCCAGAGCAGCTGGCATTTTACAAAGATATAAGAAAAAAAGATCTGGTTTCAAGATTCTTCTCAGAAGAGCACTAATTAAGAGGAAGATGAATGTGACACTAGCTGAAGTTCCCAGTGGGTTTAAAAAGGGTCAGTCCAATAAATGTGGACCAGTCCTTCATCTGGTTTGAGGGTGTTTTTTTGCTGCCCTCTTTTCCTGGGAAATGGTGAACAGGAGTCCTTACTTTTGACACTCTGCAGGTATCGCCATTCACAAAGTGTTTTTACCTCTCTGATATTCTTTACAGGGTGAGCAGAATTTCCTTTCAGGTCAGCATTACTTGTGTGTTTAATAGAGGAACCAGCTAATGAAAATAAAGACTAGCAAACTTAGAACAAGAATTAGAATAAAATGACATGGGCATGAGAAACTCATGCTCTAAAAAATACTTGTATAAAACAAAAAAGAGCACAGATGTTGGAAGATTTGCATCTGGTCACATAGTTACTCAATGGCAGAAGCAAAGGAATTAAAAAGGAATGTGTCTGTTGCAGCTCTGCTCTGGTCATACCCAGCCCGTGTCAGTGGTCTTCAAAGTCTGTACCCACAGAACAGTCAACTGGGAAATGTAAAGTTTGCTGCCTGGGTGAAGGGAGCCAAGGAGCCAAAACCACGTGTCTATCATGTGGCTAATTTATTCACTAGTTGTAGAATGGGTCTAATTTCTCCCTGAAATATCAGGTGTTGGCCAGAGGCAAGATAATTCAACTCCAGGGTACCCAGTTGTTCTAATGGACCTGGGATATCCTACCTTTCTGTGCTCTCCTGTAAAACAATAATACTATTTCTCCCATCATTATGCATTACACATCCATCTGGCTGTTTATTAACAGCTCTGACCCAAATCTGTCACTTTACAACAAACTCCTGTAGGATTCCAGGTTTAGTGCCATATAACCACTTTATTATACATGGAAGGCTATAATAAGCTGATTAAAAAAAACCTTCCTTTATTTTTTTCTTTGAAGACTTAATATATACTTTTCTGACATCAGATAAGTACAAAATAAACCTGAAGCTTCACCCAAAATGCATTATGCAAAGAAATCTGTCACTATTAAAAAAAAACCCTAAACCACGCAGGGCTCCCTGTACCAACTCCTCTCTGCACTGCCTTGGCTGAATAAGAGGGAGTCCTGTTGTGGCAACTGTTAATTCTTTAAAAGCCTTGAGTCAAATCATCCTTGGAATGAGACAGCTGGTACAAGACACCTTTCCTCCCTAGAAATGCAGATTTCTGGGAGAATATTTTCATTCTGAGGACAAAAGTTCTAAAGTTAACTGGAAGGTACCACTTTCAAAGTTCAGAGTGAAAAGGCAACATCTCATCATACTTCAGCTCAGGAATCTCAGGACAGGTTTCTTGTAGGGAGACAATGGCAAACGACTGAAAGAAGTAAGAACTTTGCTGCTGGACTTTCCATTACTTCATGCCAGATGAGACAGAACTGGCCAAATACTAAAATGGAAATTAAGCCTTTCAGTAATTTCTGATTTAAAAAATCTCAACAAAAAATTATATTATGCTGACTGCATTTCTGTAAGAGAAAACTGTTCAGCTGGGGAAAAAAAAAATTAAAAATTGGTCAGCTCTATTGGCAGAGCTGGTTATGAGAAGTGAAGTTCATCACATCTGTGCTAATGGGGTGTGAAATTTGGCCTTGCTGAGTACATGTTGACCCTTCTTACTGCTCCCAAGAGGCTTTGGAGGAAGGAGTGATCCCTGATTACTCTGTGCTACACAGCTATAATGTGCTGATCCAGGCAGGGCTGGGGTATTAGAAGCCCATGGATTTGCTCCATCTGCTTACAACCCCCACCTGATCTTCAGGACAGTCTGCAGAAGTTAATGTCAAACTTTCCATGGACAATGTCCCATAGAGGAAATCAGCCAGGGGGCCAGGGCACCACACAGCACCCAAATGGGCTCTTGCCCTTGTGTGGCTTCCCACTGCCTCAGGAAAGTATTTTGTACTTATATTTTCACTTCTAAGTGGTGGAGGTAGCAAAGGAGTTGTGTTGCAGCCCTGCTAGCATGGCATGGAGGACACACTGCTTGTAGCAGGACATGTCTTGAGGATGGCTGATAATGATGTGAAGGAGTAAAATCTGTTCTAATAGTGGTGAAGAACCGTCTTGGATAGAGAGAGCCAAACTTGGTAAAGATAAGGATATCAAAAACCCACCCAGGAGCAAAATAATCTGTGAACCAAGAGGCTCTAAGAGGAGTCAACTATTGGGTGTGGGATGTGATTGCCACTCTGGAGCAAGAGAGTGGCTTATATGGTGAACAGCTGGTTTTGCCAAGTAGAAGGCAGAATTATGACAATCATCTGCAATATTTTAAAGCAGGACTTTACAAGTTAGAACCCCAATTAAAAAGGAGACAAGTTATTTTGTCTTACATCTAAGCCACTGATAGTGGTTGGGTTTTACATTGTGCTGGACAATCAGTGAACAAAGGCCCCAGATGTTTCTGTTAATCAAAGCCCATCTTTTGTATCAGTTATTGGGCTTTTTTCCCCCCTCTTGTTGTAATCACTGGCCAGCCCAAGCTGAATTACAGTGTTCCTCATTAACCAGCACGGCTTGCTCCACCTTAATTAGTACAGACCAGTGGTGTTAAGGTGAATGAGGTGAACATTAGATGCAATTTTATCATTGATGTTGAAAAGGCAACCAGACCTCAACTTTTCTCTCTGTAAGTACATGCCTTCCTTTTGTGAGATGATCAATAACACTTCCACTGGAGGAGGTGGGCAAAGCACCTTTCAGAACTGAAAACTGTGCAGGATCCAAACCTTTTCTAGTAAAATCTTTCAAAACCTTTACTAAATTTCTACTGAGGGCCAGCTTTCCTAGGAGTCCTATAATTATTGAGAGAAAACGAGAGGAGTGATGAGAGTTATCAACCTGCTTTCTGTAAATAGGACCAATTCAAACAAGGGATCTGAAACACAGAGATATGGGCAATGAAGTAGGAATGGAAACAATAAATAATAATGATAATAAAAGAATATGGATCAATATCTCTAAAGAAAAAAAAAAAAAAAGAGATCAGTTAATTTTATAAAAACCATAAAGCACACACACAGTCTGTGATTTCCCAGAGGTCTCCTGGCTGATTCTATTTTCTTGTAAAATCCACCTCTTTACACATCACAGCCACAACTCCCATCTTAGCAATACAACGTGTTCTACAGGACAACCCAAGAGATTTAGTCCCTTGATACTGCTCTTCCTCTTCTTTTTTTCATGTTTCAAAGTCAAATATTTATCGTTTGGCTTCTTCCATGTTTTGCTTTGATGAAAGAAAGGAAGAAAGGAAGAAAGGAAGAAAGAGAAAGACAAAGAAAGAAAAAAAATCCCTTGTCATTGCCCTCTCTCTGGAAAACCATGAAGGCATAGGAACCATCATTTTCAGTGGAGTGGCTGATCAGATGCAATAAGAGTACAAAATAGCAGATAGGAAGGTGGCTCCAAACCAGTTGTTTTCCCCAAACTGTGGCAACATGTCAACGTACTGACACATTCAAAAGCTTGGCACCCAGGAGGAAACAATACTAATTCAGGTTGAGAAAGACACTCAAGACATTTTCCCTTATCTTTAAAAACACCTGTTTTAAATTCACAGCTTACACAGTATGGCACAGCCTGATTTATGCTGAATCATTCTGAAGATCTGGCCCTTTCTAAGAAGAGCAGGGATCAAAGAAAAGTGTTTTCTACATGGTATGATCAATGCATCCTGTGCTTTTGTCTGCAGCATTAGTGGAGAATGTGTGTGGGAGGCCTGTTCTAAGTTTATCCTAATCCAATGGTGTTTTTCTTTGCCTAAATTTCCCTGGACCATTGTCCAGACCATGAAAAATGAAGGTGTTGAGCCTGTCTCCTTGCTGATAAAGTGTGATACAGATAATTAGTGAGACCACGTGGGATGGTGTGAAAAAAAGACCAAAAGTGAAATTAAAAATCCAGTGACATCCCTCTTTCCTACCTCAGAGACTCCTCAGGCAGCTCCAGTGAGGGGCTTTGCTGCACAGGACTCTGATGGGTGGGGGCATCGTTCCTCTGGCAGCACCCCCACCCCACTCGTGGCATCCCTAGGTGATGTTTCATGCAGAGGGGTATCCCCCTGGACACAAGTTCCTCCAGCCCTCTTGGAAATCAGCCTCTGGTTTCCTTTCACACTGTGGAGACTGTGATCTTCATCTCCTCCACTTAGTGCAGAGGCGAAAAAGAAAAGTCTAAAAGAAAAGGATGAAAAACCAACTAAAGAGGGGGAAAAAAACCCGCTTAGCAACAACTGACAAACCTCAAATGCCCATAAGAGCCAGTCAGTGATAGCACTAAGGACAGGAGGTGGGAGGGAAAATAAATAAATAATTAAATAATTACACTGAAAACTCACTTGAAGGAAGCAAAGGAAGATGGGTCTGAGCCAGGCTGCAGCTCAGCTGCCATCTCTGCTGCTGTGCTGAGCAGTACTTATCATTCTGTGTAGTTCAGGGAGCTTTCAGGTGATTGCTCTAAAAATACCTTATCTGCAATGGTTAAAAATAATCTCCTTTCTATTTATTGACCTCCCTCTTTACCTTTATGACCTCCCACTGAAACACGTCCCAAGTATTTAAAAATAACAATCTTTCTTCCTTCCCAGCTTAATTTGATTAGTTTATACAGCTCTGTTTAATTGGGTGCACACGGAAAAGGAAGACCTTACAGTGGAGCTTTGGCTTTGCTGTTCAGCGTGATGCTCAGTCTGAGCTCTCAGTGTAGTGAACAACACTCCTCACACAGTGTCCCTAAATAAGGTTTGGCTGATTCAACTATGAACTGCTTCCTTTGGAGTCCTGGTGGTCCACAGCCTAAGGAAGAACTGAGCTCAGAGAGACACTTCAGTCTGCTGTAGAAACAGCAGCACATGGCAATAATTTGCTTTGTACCTGGATTAAGGACTGGATATTATTCCAGCTACAGCTCCTCCTCGCTGTGCCTTCTCTTGCTATACACACGAGCCAGCACTGCAGGCTGCCTGGGCACTGTAGCTGGCCCAGCATCTTCCCAGACATTGTTTAATTGTTTCATCTCATGGTTAGAAGTGGGCATTTATTTCTTTGGTTTTGACCTTCTGACAGCACCAGGCAGCAACCTTGACCTCATGAAACCCCATGATAACCCTCCCACTTCATGCTGAACTGTCTCTTTACAGCACCAGACCCTTCTTTAAACATTAACAGACACAAGGGAGGAGCTGTGCCTGTGGGAGTCCACAGGGGTAGGCACGGGAGGGGACACTGTGCAGGACCTCTGTCCTGGATTGATTGGGATTTAGAACCACATTGTTCATCCTTTGCTGGAGATGAGGTATTATTTAGAAAGTTATAGTATTGAACACAGGGGGTAAAAACCCCAAAGTCCAGCAGAATGGCTACAGACACTTCATTTAATTTAGTACTTGCATGCTCCTCACTTTGTGGTTGGGGACACAGCGAACAACAGCCACTTTGTGCTGCAAGCACAGCTTTTTATAAGGACTTTGCAGTACCTTCTGCCCTATTAACACTTGCTGTATTCTACTCCCAAGCTTAATTATTCAGCTTATACCCAAAAGTGCAACAATGATTAAACTGAAGAGCCGTTCGGCATTTTCAAATGGCAGTGATGCTGCAGCGTTGGAGCGATGCGTGTTTCAAGGGTAGGAGTTTGTCCCTCTTCCCCTGCCCAGATCTCCTCTCCACTGAGCATTGTCCCTGTGTTCCTCCACTGCTCAATCTTTAAAGAACCTCTCTTTGTTTCTCTCTCTCCTCCTTCTCCTGATTACATCTTTTAGCTCTCTTGTGTCCTTACCTTTCCCCTCTGTTGATTTGCCTCTGCAATTGAATTCTCTCTATTGCTCTCTCTGCAGGTTTGGATGAAAGCCCATTGAAGACAACTGAAATTTTCTTCCTGACTGTTGGAAGATATTGTTGAAAGGAGGAAACATTAAGTGTAACAAAACTTAACTGCATCTTTCTGCCTGTGGATTGGAGATGGGTCAAGTGACTCCTCTTTATGTTTCCAACAGGCTTTAGTTTCTCTGGCTCCATGAGACTTGAGCAAACTATTTCAACACCATTTCTGAAGGACAAAGATGTGCAGATCCCGGGAGAAAGCACGAAATAGTCCTTTGAAGGGTCCATCTACTGAGATGAGCCCTCTCACCTTGCTCCGAATTTTTAAAATAACGTGAGACAAAGTGGAAGCAACAGTGAAAGTGGCTAATTTCTGCCACTAAAGAGTCTTTCAGTTGAAACTAGTCATTTAAGCCATAGAGAGACTGTTACCTTTGGAGGATGAGTCATCCCACCCACTTTAGACATAGTGCATAGGAAGAGGTGACTCATTCTCTGGAGATGCCTCCCTTCCTCTTCACAGCCTGTAGAAGAGTCCTAGATCATTGCCTTAGACATCTAAACTTTTATATGGCCAAACCAGGGTAAAATTAATCTTCACTTTGCTGAAGACAGCATGGATGTTACCATGCTTCACAATAAAGTACTGTGATAGACACCAAACCACTGTAGCTCTGTGTTCCTGCATGTGGATCTGCAGTGAGTGGAGCTGCAGGATGGACCTCCTGTCTTGTCCTAAACAGGTCTGCAGTAATTGTTGCCCATCAGTGAGTCAGCTCAGGTTGAAGCTGTGGTCTCACCTGAATTCTCCTGGGAGAGGCTATTTTTTTTTTTTTTGCATTTCTTGCCACTAACTAGCAAGTGAGCACTCAAAGTCCAGCCTGAGTTCCAAAACCTCTTCCCTCTCCTTTGACACCCCAGTTGGACATTGCACCCTATGAGCTTCTCATCCTTAGTCACCTGATTCTATTTTGCTGCCTCTAACAGTCACTGTCTCTGACACTATCAGGACATCCCAAGATCCAGGGATGGGTGGGAATTGAGGACAAGACCTGGTTTCATTTTCCAGCTGTACCTCGAGCTATAGCCATTCTGTCTTGGACTGGAGGTACCCAGTCCAGCACTCCATCCATCCAGCACTACAGAGAGAGCATGAGAGCAGTGTTCAAATGTTTCATTTCCAGAAAACCACGGGATGGGGAAGAAGTCAGGACTTGCTCTCTCTTGCTCATAGTTTCTCCCTTGCATTGTTGTCTCGGGCTGCATCAGTACATTCATTTATAAAGCTGACCCGAAGACAAATGTGCACAAGCTTTTCTTGCCTTCCCACCGCTATCTTGGAGCCAAGGCTCCAGTTTTTCACCATATGACACGGCAAGATAAGCCTTACAATAAAAAGCAAACAATGCAAGGCCAGCCCCAGGCCTCCAAGCCATGATCTCCGTTTGTTCAGCGTTTTCCCCAGAGGTTGTTGGAGATACCTGTGAATAAAGCTGAATGCAGAGAGGCAACCTTGCTGAAGCAAAGAGCACAGCATTCTGGGTTATTAAGCCATTTGTCTTACAGCCCTGGGGAAAAGGAGTTTGCTACAGAAAGTCACAAATGGACTGAGTTTGCTTGTCTCAAGCTGCTCTTCATTTCTTTGCGTCTCCAGCTTGGCACCAACTTGTGGCGAGGAGAGAGCAGAGACTGAGAAATGCAGAGAAAAAAAAGATGTGTCAGTAAAGCTATTTTTGAAACTGGCTTTGGCTCGTGTCTGCACTATCTCCACATCTCCCCTCGACAGTATTTTTTTTTTATTTATGATAGGTTGAGGGTTTTGTTGGTTTGTTGTTTTTTTTTCCAACACAGCGTTATAAGAAGAGTTAATACTGTCAAAAAATTCACTCTTAGTAAACTATATTCTCCATGGCATGGTAATACAATATGCTGTTAAATTCTTTCACTCAGGAGGGAATAAAGGATATTTGAGCATAAATGCATTATCCACAATCCACAATAGCACAGCCTATCCCCCTGTGGATAATGCTATTAGTGCTACATTTCAAATTAAAAAGCATATGCTCTTCTTCTTTCAAAAACAAGGGAGTGCTGCCCACTTCCTTCACTTGACGAAAAACAAAAGCTTTTAAAGTGATAAAACAGCATTCATTTGATAAAAACAACCATCTGCATCTGATTTAGCTAAGTGTTTGCATTTAAAGACAAATTGCTGGTTGGGGAAAAATTAAATACAAGTGTGAATATTGACTTGATTTGACCATAAATTGGTATCTACTGTCTCCACCAGTACTAACCCTAATTTTGCCACTAAATCCTAACCTTGAGTGGCAAATCCTGATCAAGGGCTCTTTAAATCATTTTACTTCCAACCCTCAAATAAACATGTTCCCAAACTCACCCTCTCCCTTCTCAAGCTATTAGTCTGTATTAGTTAAAGTGGGTTGCTTATTAAGTTTTTTATATCTTCAGAATAATTTGGAAAGACACCAAGGCCTTAATGTACCAGATTTTCATAACACAACGTGATATTAACAAACATCAAACTCCATCAATGATCTGTGCAGCAGGCATCCTTAAAGCATCCAATTAAGAAACCACGAGATAACATCGGGCACAAAAAATAAAAAAAAGGGAAAGCGGAGGAGGGAAGACAAATGCAGTTTTCTGAGGAGGCCACATTAAGATGTCCCTTTGAGGTCAGGACACAGCAGCAACATGGGAACACATGAAACTGCTGTTCTGCTACTGAGCTAAATAGAGAGGAGCAGCACGGGCATGGAACATCCTCAGAACAGCAGCAACCAGCAGTCAGAATGGAAGATGGACAGTGGAATATACAAGTATCCTTTTAGAGAGAGTGGTGCAGTCTGTTATGGAAAAGTTCTCAAGTGTTAGACCCTTCCCTTCATTTTTAAATCAATGAGGATTATACTAAAGGCAACAATACTGTCCTGTTAGTGGGAGCATTTCATCAATAGGTCTTGGAGGCTTTGCAAAAGGGTATTTTGAACTCCACCCAAGTTATCTCCACCATCCTAGAATCACATAATGCCCCAGGTTGCAAGGGACCTCCAGAGGTCATCTA
Source organism: Ceyx melanurus (assembly GCA_024611195.1). NCBI lineage: Eukaryota > Metazoa > Chordata > Aves > Coraciiformes > Alcedinidae > Ceyx > Ceyx melanurus. The sequence continues at coordinate 25,647 of JANHGL010015940.1, read as the reverse complement.
GTTCAACCCCCCTGCAGAGAGCAGGTACATCCTCAACTAAACCAGGTTGTTCAAAGCCTCCTCAAGCCCCACCTTGAATATCTCCAGGGATGAGGCCTCCACCATTTCCTTGGGCAACGTATTCCAGTGTCCACCATTTCGGTCCATAGTTCCTGTGTCATTCTGCTGGGTACCCTCAAAGGTGGGTGTGCACTGGTGGACAGAAGGGCTGCCAATAAAAGAAACCAAAATTATTGCTATTATTACTTTGCACTTTGAAGAATCACCCAGAGTCCCCCATCTGTTGGGCTATTTCTGCTCAGTTTAGGAGGAGCAAAGTAGGAAAAGTATTTTCTTTCCAAAGTGTTCCTATAGAATCTGAGAAGTGTTGGTGCCTGTGCACACCTCCTAATCCCTTCTCACTGGTAAATGGCTGGATATTTCCATGCTGGAATGTGTGGTTGTGGATGTGTCTGGTGTTCCTTTTCCTAGAATAGCTGAATACATCCATACACAACTGAACATGTATATTTAGCTGCTTAAAAAAAAAAAAGAAAAAAAAGAAAAATAAAAAGAGTTTTTAAAAAAAAAATAAAATCTTGGCATATCATGATAACAAGTTAATTTTCCACCAGAAGGTTCCATCCATTTGGGCAAAACTTTCTGCATTCCCAGACAGTAATAGACAAGCTCAAATCTATATTTTAAATATCCTCAAAGAGGAGAGATTACAAAGCATATTTCAGATGCATAAGTAAGTCCAGGCTTATAGAAACCCCTTTTCACTCCTCACAACCCTCAGTGTCAGGCAAAAAAGTAAACCAATTTGTCACTGCTGCTGCCTAGTGCCAGGATAGAAGTGTGTGCTATTCCCATCCCTTTGCCAGAGGTCACTGGATGCAGCGTCTCCAAGACTGTCTGAAGGAAAACAAATGAGTGCAAACATAATAAATTGCAAGAAAAAAGCTCTGTCATGACTAGTAGAAAGGCAGTGGGGGGGATGATATCTTCTGGGGGGTGAAGGAGAAAAAAATACCAACATGCACGGTTCACCTGGCACAAGATTTCTTTAAGCACTTCCCAAGGGCAGGGCTGGTTTCAAGGACAAACAGACAATCGGCTCTGTCCTTCGCTGGGGCTGATAGTGACTGTGAGGCTCCTGAATGGACTGATGCAGCAACTGAGGGAACTGCTGTCCTTGGGTGGCTGCTCAGGATTTAGACAGCACGTCAAGTCTTTCCTCCTCAGCAGTGGGGGTGATCAGAACACAGGCTATTGTGTGTCCCAGCAGGACATCTGTCCGGGAACATCATTCCCCCCTCCATGGCTATAGATTTGGGCTGCAGTCGTGACCTGGCATCTTCCCTACTCTAACCTGCCTCTTCACAGAGTGGATGGAGGGACATATTGATGCCATTTCCGTGTCAAATGCAGAGGTGCTTCTCGGTAACATAGGGCAGTAAGAGAAACTATTAACTTTTGTACCTTAATCTGTTGCCTGTAGGACAGAAAATGTGTAGCTGGGATTGCTCTCCTGTGCAGCTTAGACTGTTTTATGGGGTTAGAAAACTAGATCCTTCTTTTGGTATCCTCAGATGCATAGGAATGAGTCCAGCACTGCCAGCATCCACCAGCAGTCCATACACAGCAGATCTCTGAAGATCTCTAGAGAAACAACAGCACAACAGATGCCATTTTGGCTGACCACAAAAAGACCTACAGAGCTGGAATTCTTACAAACAGCCAGCTCTGCAAATCCAGTGTCAGTCTCCTGTCAGGAATGGACTGGGTCCACACAGAGACATCTGCTGTCTGAGGAACACTGAGCTGTGAGAGCTTCATGAAGGAGTGAAACCCTCAGTTCCCACTTTCCCCCAAAACTCTGACATCTCCAGCCTGGTACAGCCACACTGAGCACTCTGCATGCTCAGGATCAGCCAGAGGGAAATTACCTTGTACCTGTGCACTGCAATGATTAACTTCTAGCCACAGGTTTATTAGGCTAATTTTGCTTTAGAAATTCTAATTTATTAGACTCATTTTGCCTTTCTGTGAGTTATCCTCCTACAAGTGAAATCATTAATTCTCTGGATTTATTTGCCAATTTTTTTTTTTCGTGGAATTATTTTTCTGTATCATAACTTACTTGAATTGTAAGCTTCTGCAGGTTGTCTTTTTTGTTCTGTGTTTGTAGTCCATCTAACACTTTGATTGGGGGCACACTGTCCCTCTGTGAGAGATATATATATCTATCTATTAAAAAATAGACAGCACATTGTTAGTACTCTATCCCATGTTCATGTTGCGCTGGTTAGTTCTGACACAACCCAGAATTCACATGCTGTGTATTGGTCCCCCTGATTTCATACACATTTATCTATCAAAGCAGGTTGTTGGGATAAAGCTTAGAAACAAAGTCAAGTTCCTACTACTATTCCCCAGCATAAGAAAAGAAAGTTCAGCCACTGAGCAAACAAAAGCTGTATTAATTAGGCTGTTATTTCTGGAAAGTGTTTTGAGGTATTTTCTCATTGTTATTTTGTTCCCTTTTGTGGAATGCCTGTGCCTCCTGACCCCACCTGACACTCTCACCACCATCCTTGCTCTTTCAAGGTACCTTTTATTGCCAGACAAAGGGAAAAAAAATTATATTTGAATGTGGCCACCAGATAGGCCATTGCTAACATCTCTACAATAGAAAAAGACTTTGCAGAATAAAGACATCATTGGTATTATCAGGAAGCCAGGTGTGGGCAGAGAGGACCGAGGTGTTATCACACATTACAAGGAATAAAGGTTGCCAGCCTTGACTTTGGCCACACTAGGGCAGAATCAAAACTGGTGTAAAGTAGTTTCCATGAAAAAAAAATTGAACTATGTCTATTGTATCCCGTGACTTCATTGCAGTTCAAGAACATGTGATGGAAAGAGATCTCAAAGGTCACTGTATACAGTCCCCTGCTATCTCAGGCAACCGCACCACACAATCCCACTCATAATCTGATCAAGCTTCATCATAAAACTAGTCAGGCTGCTGCTTGCCACCCACTCCTCCTGCTGAAGGCTGTTCCCAAGCTTCCCTCCTCTGCTGGCTGCAAACCTCTTTCCAGCTTTCAAACAGAATTTATTAAATGGAATCCATTCGGCTTGCTTTCGGAATGCACAATTTTAATCCAGCCGGGGGAGGAAGCAGAGGATAGTGGGGCTTCTTTGCATTTCTTTTGTTCCATAAATCTGGGAAAACATTTCCTAGTTGCAGGAAGCCCATTGCACAGTTGAAAGTTTGGGCTCAGCTTTCAGTTCACACCCTTCCTTCTCCTTAATACACGGCACACAGGTAACGTCACTGCAGCTACTGAGCTCTCTGCTATTCCTCTTCAGAGATCACTTTCTCTAGGCAGAGCTATTTCCTCAGGGTGAGATGTACCCCAGGACAATTAAGAGCAAGGAGAAAATATCCATTCTGGTTGCTTGTCCAAAATCCCAGCTGAACCACAATAAATCTACAGACAGTTCACTCAGAAGGGCTGCACAGGACCACCAAGCCAGATTTGAACAAAATTAAATCCCTTGAACTTCACAGTGAGTAGAAAGCTGGGTTACTCCTGCCCCCAGACCCTGAATGTGTTCTAACAGTTTACCAAGGGGACTAAATTAGACTTTACCCATGTGGGTTCATCTAGGTATGATATTTCAACTTGGGTGCACCATGATTTGGATGGATGAGTCTGAACTGCTGTTCAGTCTTATTCTACACCTGCCACTGCTCAGTGGCAAAAGTTCGCTCAGTCTTAACCCAGACAGAGAGCAGGTAACAGCCTGGTCTATTAAGACAATGTCCTGAGCTTGGATCTTCCTGAGAACACTGCTTATGTTTAGGCAAGAAGGTTTCAAAGCCTGGTATAGATGTTATTCTTCCCTCTGCACAGAAACAAAACATTTTCGCCTTGCTGAATATGAAAAAAAAAACACCAACAAAGGAAATATGCTTTAGAGAAAAAAAAGAAGTATAATCAACTCAACAGGAAAGATTTCTCAGTAAGGATGTGATGGGATAGAGAATTCACTCCAGGACTTGCATTTGTCTTGAAAAAATCCACTATCCGTTTGGCTGGTTTTTGTTTGCCTATTTAGTGGGTTTTTTTTGTAAGACCAAACTGACAGTGATTAAGGGATTCATTTAGTAAGCTTATGTTCCTTCCTTCCAGGCACACTCTCCCTGGAGGAGTTAAATTGGAAATCCAAAGAGGCTTCTGACAGTGGGAGCTCTGAGGAGGTGCAGAGAGCACTGTGCAGCAGTTTCTGAGGCTGATGGGTGGTTTGCCTGTTGGAGAGGTTGTAGTCTCTGCTCAGTCCAAGCAGGTTTTGAGCTCCCAAGGTCTAGGAGAGGGTTTATTATGGACCCAGTTCTGAGAAGACACTGCAATAGGTTGATACTTTCCTCAGAAACTTCCTAAGTGAGTTTTGCCTCAGTAATATGGGAATAATAGCAGAATTTAGCTAAAATTTTGTGAAGACCTTCCCTCTGTTCTTGCTGCCTGTTCAACTACATTTTTGTTTTGTGATACCCACCATGTCTGTAACATAAAGAGAGCTACCACAAGCTGGTACGTGACAATTGAAGCCATTGCTTTGGTAGGGACTGATCCTGGGAGGTACTGGGCCTGCTGGCCACAGTTCTGTACAGTGCTTAAGTTATCTGCTCAACTCTGAATATACCAGGAAGCCTTGAGCAAGGGCAAGTGATCACTTTGCAGGGTTCACCCTCCTGAGGCTGAATCAGGTGGCTGTGGCTGGTGAGCCCCACGGCTGGGCACAGGTTATCTGCTCTAAGGCAGTAGTGTTACTGACAGTGGCAAAAGCCCAGCCCAAGGTGACTCTTGTCACACTCAAAGCAATCTGGCAAAGACAAGCCCATCTTGGAAGAAATGCACTTTTTTTTTTTTTTAAGTGGGGATTATTCAGTTCCATCATCAATAGGGTTGGCTAAAAAGGCTGTCACTTTCATATGGAGTGATAAAAGCCTCTAAGACACTCCCAAAATGCTTCTCTACAAACCAGGCTCAGCAGTTCCAGGAGGTCTAAGTGCAAACTCTTTTTGCTATGTTTTTCCTTCTTTGTCTTCCTCAGACTAGTTTTTCACTTATTTTCTTTCTGTCTTTTTTCCTTCCTTACGATAAACTTTTTAGACCTCCACCTCCCCACACCCTCCTTTTTTATGCCAACACCATCTTCTCCTCCTGTTCTTGTCTTTCATAGCAAAGTCCATTCTCCTGCTATTCTCTTATTCTCATTAATTTTTTTTGGAGTCTAGTCCAGTCCTTCCCCCTCTTCCTCACAGCTCCAAGGCTGTCTCACTCCAGGGAACTGGTGTGCAGCAACTAACACCAGGACTCTGAACCCTGAACATAAGGTGATGCTGCTTGGTGATGCTCTTTGGGAGCTCCAGAAAGTGTGGTCATTTAACAAGGACATGGGAACACATGTCCCCCTAATAGGCTTTGAAAATTGACTTCAGAAGCACAAAATGGGTCAATAAAAACAAGAAATGAAATTGATGTCAGGGGTTGTATATCTATGACAATAAATAGCTTCATATGCTCGAATTTCTTTCTCGGTTGGGAGGCTCCCAGCCCTTGGCCAAGTAAATAGGCTCTGCAGCATAGAGAAAAGAAGCAACACAGTCAGAGCAGGGTACAAGAGCAGTTGTCGAAGGCAATAGGGCCACCAGCTGCTTGTATCTTGCAGGTAACCCTACCCAAGGTACCCATCATTAAAGCAGGCAAAGAAGTAATAATATATTTGTATTTAATTTTTTTTTAGCACACGGCAGTATTTTAGATTATAAAATAATGTCAGAGCAGGGGGTGTACATAATAACTTGCATTAAAAAGCAAAACTGCTGGAAGATTTTCCCTTATAGGCTTATTTTGTCAAGTATTGTTCCACATTTACTTTTTCCCCTCTTAAACCAAGAAATAGATCCTCCCTTTGCATTGTGAGAAACACCTTTTGAAGACAAGAAAGAAAGAATGGGAATAAAATAGTAAAACATAAAGTAAACCCTGGAGCCCATGTCTCCAATCCAGAGCAAAAGGAGATTTCAAAGGGAAGCGTTTGTAATTTAGATTTCTAAACACCAGTGGAGAAGAGCCTCACTACTGACTTTCCCACTGCAGATGCCGAGGCCAGATTCCTCTGTCACTGATGGTGATGGAAGATATAGGAATAAGCCCAAGAACTACTAAGAAAACCCCATTACATATTTAGTCAAATGAATTCTGCAAGTCACTCAAGTGACTCAGATCCTTCATCAGCCTGGCTTCCCCCAGCACCTCCTTCCATTGCCTGGAGATGCCAAATGCTGCTGCAGGGAGGAAAGTGCCTTAAGTTGCCCTCACCACATGCTAAGGGGTGGCTGTTGCAGACACTTGGATGTTATCACTTCTCACACAGCACTGGAGAGGGGGATGGCAGAGCCTGGGGGAAATCTGGAGCAGACCCAGGTCTCAGAGGATGGTTGTTGCCAGGAGTAAAGTGGTTTGATCAACATCTCAGGGGCCTAGCCTAGATGTGCCACTCAGGTGACTGCACCTATTGCATAGATGTAGGACTAGTATTTTTTTTCTCCATCAGCCTCCTCCAGATGACATCTGGTATATCACATCCTCACAAGACCACCATCTGAAGGCAATTTTGGTGCTTTCCAAGCTTGTCTACAGGCTTCAGTGGAAGCACAAGTGTGTGGGGGGGCAGCTTTAATTTTGCAACAGCTCAGTGATCATTTCTCTTTTCAAGTGGCAAGTCTCCAGTGTCCACCTCCCATCTTTGTCACTGCCAAGGACCACTGGCCTTACTTTGCTCCAGCAAAAGCACTCAGTCAGCACAGCAAGGTGAACCAAATGCACTGATTTTAATTTGGATGAGAAATGAATTGCAATAAGATCCCCATCACCACCAGCAGCCCCCTACGGCTCAGAGATATTTGAGTGAGATCAGTACAGAACAAGGGGAAAATATAATAACTGGGGCCTTGCTGGATGCTCTCCACCCCCTCGCCCCACAACTCTTTATTAAAGGTGAATTCCTGAGGGTGTTTGGAATCTACCTCTGACTAGCAGAGATAATAACATTGAAAGCTTTGATGAGACCAGCCTGAGCTTCCAAATTTCTGAATCTTTATGAGTTTTTGAACTCCTGAGGGGTTCATATATCCAGGTAAGAGAGTGGACAAGTAACCTGCATCTGTCAACCACTCAGCTCCCCACAGTTGGAGATATAGAACATGATATGGATTAAGGACAACCCCTTCTACTCCTTCAGGTCATTTCAGCCCCCTGTATCTGCAGCCACATTTTCAAGATGGAAATAACAGCAGCAGAGTTGGGTGTGCCCTCCTTTAACATCTCCTCCTGCCTTCAGCAGATAGCTGAGCCTCTTATCCTGCCTTTGCTATAGACCAGTGTCCAGCACTCAGTATTTTGGAAACCAGGTGATTCCTGCAACACCAGGAGAGGGGTTTGCCCCCCACCATCAATGGCAAGTTTAAAAACACATCATTTGAAACTGGGGACCATTGAAAGTGGCTTTGTCTCACATAAGGACATTACTGTGAGTGTTTCCTTCCTGACCAGTGGCTTTTCTGACTCTAAGGTATTACCTTACAGTCATTACATTTTGCCTGGATTTTTGCAGAAATACTTCTGCTCACTTTGTTTGTACTCCAGGTTGGCAGGTCTTCTGCTAACTTGTGAGGGTGGTGTGCTGTCACAAGCCTTGTTATTTTTGCTTATGCACAGCACCTTCCAAACAGATTTTGTTCACAGGTGGGTGAATAGAAGCCTTTGCTCTTACACAGAGAAATCCTGGCTCTAGTCAAACTTTATGTAAATTCATTAAAATCCCAGGAGTTATATGTGAAATCATCTGTGTAAACATCTTCTGAAAGTGAGCTCTCCAGACACTGCCTAACAAATAAAACCTTCCTTGAATTTGAGGGAGTAACAAAAGTTCTGCATCTTAAACTTCAGAAGCTTTTTTCTGATCTGACTCTAATAAGTACAAAAGTTTAGAAGACAAAAATCCTCATCTATGAGATGGAGATATCTAGGATTGGAGCAGTGAGATCTGAAATTATCTGGCTCTAGGAGTCCCTATAATTTGAAGAATACAGACAGGAGCCCTGAAAACATCCAAGCAGAAGAGATGCTCCCCTTCTCCTTTTTGTCAGCCTTTATGGTTTGAGATTAAAAGAAATTGCAAAACAATTTAACAGCTCAGTTTAAAATTGGGACGTTACAGAACTAGAACCAGAAAGAGAACTGGTGCTTGGACACACAGAACCCCCTAGGTCTGATTTGGAGCACCTCTGAGACAACCCATCAAATAAGTTCCTCCAGAACCTGGGTCTGAAATTCTAAGAGCACAAAGTAGCTCATGCAGAAGCAGGACAGAAGGAAGGACCTTGCCAGCTGTTCCCAACACAAACCTTGTGTAATTAACAGGTGCTGTAAAAGAATTAAAGCAACATGACAGTCACAGCTGGACTGCCTTCTTTACTGAGCTTTGACTCCTTCTGACCGAGTGGAGACAGCAGCACCTCTTCCCTTTCTGTGTGCCAAATGCATCTCCGGTGCCAGCTCAGGCTGGCCTCTCCTTTGTGCCAGCCAGCAAAACAGACATCTCTGCCCATGTGTGGTGACCTTGCTGAGCCACCCTGGCACTAGCAGCCCAAGGCTTCTGCTGACCTTGGATACCTGCTTCTCCTTTCCAGTCCTGCCAATGCTCTCTGCTAGATTACAGGCTGCTGCAGAGCTCCCTTAATGTCAAGCAGAAAGAAACTGGATCAGGTGGAAAGATAGGGAAATTAACTCAAAGGCTGTTATGGGGGAAATAATTTAGCTTCCATCAATATGACCAGTAAGCCCACTACAGAAGTCTGTGGTGTTTAGGGTGCCTCCTCACTATTTCACAGAGTACTGAGAACTGTTAACTCTGCTCTGTTCACATGGACATGAACTTCCTAGTTCATCCAGGAGAAAAAACCAAAACAGGGCGAGAGGGAAAGTCAGCTGCAGGAAGCTCTCAGAAGGAGCTAGTGATGGCAATAACTGAAGCTTAGGATTTTCAATGTATTTGCCAGCTGTGCTGATTTCATCCCTTAGTTCCATGCTTTCCTTCTACACTCTTCACATACCCTATGAAACCTGTTTCCCCCAAGTTGCCAACCTGACAGCCTGTAATGATGGGTGACTGATCCCATGAATCAGAGCTCTTAAGTCCTTTCTCATCCCTTCCAAACACATCCCTTCATTCTGAATGATGTTGTGAGCTTTTTACATACCTCTCAGTTGCCTGGTTACCAAGTTAACACTGATGGCAAACACTGGATGAGTTTAACACTGCTCCTCCATGAACTGGGCTCCATCCTTCTCCATTCTCCTCTTGAAGTGTCAAGTCTTCAGATGCTCACGTTCAGAGTCTTTCCAGTAACTAGCCTCCCACATCCTACATTCAGTCACACCTATCCTGTAAACTTCAGCATCCTCCAACTGAGTTACCTTGTCACACTGTCACAGACCAGTTTCCCAGGATCCTTAAAAAAAAATAATAATCCAATGATTTAATGAGTCCATTCTCAAGAAGGCTGGTGCAGGAAAGATCAATTATTTCCCTCCCCCATGCACTATAAAGAAGATATATCCATATATCATTGATCTCCTATCTTATAAGCTCTGTCCTGAGAAGAGATGTCTTTATTTATATCTTCACATGTAACCTCACATAACAGAATATAGTCTCACAACTATAGGATAAAGGAATATTACTAGTAATAATGCCTTTAAGTGCCAAATATTTTTTTCCATCATTCATATGCAGATGATGCCCACAGATAGGCCACTATCATGGTTTAACCTCTGCTGACAGCTAAACAACATGCAGGTGCTTGCCCACTGCTCCCCTCACCCCAGGAGAGGGGAAGGCAAATCAGGAAGAAGAAAAAAGGTGAGACCCTGTAGGTTGAGATAAGGAGGGTATAATAAAACACCACAAAAAGAGAAGAAAACAACAGTACTAAAGAGGGTACTAAGATATACAAAGACAGTGAGAGAAACCAGAGAGACTCTACCTGTATCCAGGACACCACTTTCCCTGCTCCAGCCATGCTGAAGCCACCCACTGCATCTGGCTGGGAACAGCCTTACCCTGGCCCAGCCCTGCCCTTATATAGGGTGGGACTCAGGGTGCATCAATGATCCCATTGGCTGTCTCAGTTGTTTATCCCAACTGGGCCCCTCCCAGCTGCAGCCCCTTCCCACTAATTGGGCAGCAGCTGCGTGGGATAATGAACCTGAACCCAACCCAGGGCAGCCAACTCTCTTCTCACTGAGCACAACATGGCTCCTACATGTTCCCTTAATGCAAATAAAAGATAGCTTAGAACCCAAATTTCCTTCTATCTTGAAAACAAGGAAGGGATTTCATACTCCTTACTTTTAGCTTTGTTTGTCCTTTCTAGATTCATTGAATGCATCTGATTTTCAAACCCCAGAACTCCCTCTCAAAGAGTTCAGTTCCAACTATTAAAGTCTCCATAGCCCAGCCCAGTGTGATCCTACTGTATCTCCAACAGTTTAGAGCACCTTCTTCCCCTGAGTTACAACAGGACATCAGTCACCTCAGAACCACTTGACAACTGAGCACTGTTCTGGAGAGGGGTGTCCCAGAGGCTGTATAAGAGACATTTGTCCAGCTGGTAAACAGACTGACCAAAATATGTTTTATTCTTCCAGTGCTGAAGCCCAGAGCTTTTGGATGAATCTGTGCTTAACTATTTATAATTGACCTTTGCACAAAAGAACATGAAATTTTTATAGCCTAAAGCCTCATTTATTAACTTTACTGGAGTGTAAAATATTGCTGTTTGCTATAAATTTGTACCAGGACAAACAATATATATGCTAATTAGTGGCTTTGCAGCCATTCAGGGATGTATGTGCTCACCAGTCATTTCCAACAGGCAACAGAAAAGAATGGAATAGACAAATGACGATTGAGTAGTTTGATACTCTCTGTTCAAACAATGAAGTCTGAAGAGGTGAATTAATGGTGTTCATTATAACAAGTCCATTTCCTTTTCATTTCCTTTATAAATTAGTCCAGGTAACACGCTGTGTCCCTGAGAGAGCCGATCAGAGGCAACCTGCTGAGATGCACCTGCAAAACCCATCACTCTGGAGTTCTTTCATCACTCCTTACTCAGCTTTTCCTTTCCTTTGCCTTCCTCCAACCCACCCATTCATCTACTCCACCTGCACTCTTTCCTTTTATCCCAGCATGGTGGGGGTTGGAAGGGACCTCTGGAGATCATCTGGTGCCACCCTCCTACTCCAGCAGGATCACCCAGGAAACTCTTTGGGTAGCCTGAGCCAGACTCTGGCACTCTCACAGGAAAGAAGTTTTTCCTTATGTTTCAGAAGAACCTCCAGTTTGTGTCCATTGCTCCTTGTCCCATCACTGGACACCACTGAAAAGAGTCTGACCACATCCTCTTGACACCCACCCTTTAGATACTAACGAGCATCACTGACATCCCCTCTCAGTCTTATCAGGTAAATAATTTTATCCTTTTCCCTATTTCTGTTTTTGTGTTACTTTTTCCCCCCCCCCTTTTGTTCCTGTCACTCTTCTTCTCATCCCACCCCGCAGCCTTCCTTTAGTCTCCTGTTTCTCTTTCCTCTTCAGTACCTGTTTCTCCCCTTATATTATCCTAGTAGTACTTTGGGGATTTAACTGTTATTAACTTTGGATCATACAAGGGCACATATCCCTAAGGCTCATCAGAACTCAGTATGAAATACAACCATAAGAGAAGAGAGTGTGATGTGTTTGATTTCATTTGGCTGCACCAGTTATTTCATGGTTGGGTGGTATATGATAGCAAAGGAAGATTGTAGAGAACAAAAGGAGCCTGTTGAAATCATCTGAAATGGTGCAGGATCTGCAGCTGAAGATCTGCTCCTGTGTCCATCAGTACATACAGGCTGGAGAGATGAAAGGCAACCTGCTAGCAAGGAATATAACTGAGCTCAACAGCTGTCCAGGGATGGGCAAATGGAGACAAATGCCTTTTTAAAGCATTCCTCCAGGTCACTCTCCAGGATGTAACAAGCAGCCAGGACACTCAGATGGGGAACACTCAAAACTATAATAGTGCTCAGACATTTGTGAGGCCAGGAGAAATCAGAGGGGACACAGAAATACAGCCAAGAGAGATCCAATCCTAATAAACCCACTAAAAAAAAAAAAAAAAAAAAAGTATGTCTTTTATGCAGATTGGGGCTGCTGGTTTTTATGGAATTTAGACCACTTAAGAAATCCAATTGAGCTCACTGAATTATGGGGAAATGCTGAGGACTTTCCATCAAACTATTTGCAAAGAAGTATTTGGTTTCTATCAAAATAAAATAAAAAAAGTCATCTGAAAAATAGCATCACAGAAATTGCTTCCACATTCCCTTTGAAATAGGCAGGTACAAGTCCTACTCTGAAGCTTGAGAGAAAGAATAATATGCCCCAAAATATCATTACCCTGAAGCAAATTGACATATCTGGAGGGTTTTAACTTAAGATTTGTAGCATTTTCAAACTATCCTTTAACTACTCTGCAACAAAATTACATTTATGTTTAACTTTTTCTGCTATCAATCTTATTGATACATTGAAATACCTTAGTGGGACAAAACTCTGCATGTGAATCAGATCTGTGTTCTGGTATAAATGTTAAATAAAAACATTTCCTTAAACCCACAAACTTCTTGCTTCCTGGGGAATAACACAAACCCTGCTGCGAAGCTGTCCTTAGATATTTGTGAAGGTAAATCAACAACAAAATACTCCATTAACAAAACAGTTGTGTAGAAAAAAAACCCCCAAAACAGTTCATCAATCTCTCTGAGTTTTTACATACTAAAAGAAAATGCTTCCTTCAATGCCTTTTGTTTTCCCATTAATTTTAACAAAGTTTAAATGAACACATTAATGTACCCAAAGCTCCAGGGTTTTCCAGTTCTAACAGAAACACTTTGCTGAACCCACAGGTTTTTCTTCTCCTTTAAAGACAGTCTTGTAGTTAAATCCTAAGATTGGGTTTAAGAAGAAAACTACTCCAATAAGCAGAACACATGGTCTGGGAAACCTCTATTGTCATTATAGATCCCTTTTTTATATGCTACCTCAGTTTACCCATAGAAGGGAGAAGCTGTTTCTACATTTAGCCCATAACTGGGGCTAAACTACAGCAGCTGCTCTATCACCCCATGACCCCTCCCCAGCCAAGAAGAGGACTAAGGAACAGGAGACCCTCAGTTTTAATGCAACAGCCAAACCAACAGCAATATAATTCAGATAAAGTTCTACTCATCCCAGTTAACATGCAGTGGTCACAACGAACAGGAAAGGATCCTCGGGAATAGAACGACGAGCAAGTCTCCCCAGGGATAGGCAGAAGCAGGGTAAGAAGGAGCCTCACCCAGAGCAGGAGCACAGAAGCAGCTCCTGTCCTCACCAAACTTCCCCCTTTATACTGAGTGTGACATTTCTGGTCTGGGACACACCAGTAGCAAACTCGGATCAGCTGTCCTGGCTCCAAACTGGTAGTGGTCTGCAGACCATAGCTGGCCTGGGATTCTGTCCCAGCCAAACCAGGACACTGTGGCAATGCTGGGACAAACATGAAGTAAAGGCTGAAGCAGTGGATGGATTTTCTTTAAAATGACATTTGTTTCAGGGTATGAGAAGAGGAGCTGGGAGGGAATTTTTCCTGTTGTAGCCTAGTCCTGGCCTTGTTGAGCAGTGTGGTTTGACAGGGTGGGAAGTCACTCCATCTTCAGACTGCACTATGGCCAAGGCTTCAAACAGCACACACTGTTTGGTTCAGGATAAAGCAGTAAGGGGAAGAGTCAGCATGAGCAGAGAATAGCATTCAAACACCCACTGCCTTCAGAGATTATTTTTTAAATTGCTGATCGTGAGAAAAATTAGGGGCCAAATTGTCTGCTTAGGCAGCTCATCTCAACTCCAACAGAGATAGCAGGAGATGTCTCGACAGAATCCAGAGCATGCCCATTTTTTCTGTGTTCAAACAGCATGAGAAGAGCTGAAAAAATGCATGAGGATTTTACAAGCACGTTTTGAATTCTTGTTTATGTGTATTCTCTATCTGAAATCTTTAGAATATGCTGGGATCATGGTGGGAGGGAGTTTTGGTGGGAGGTTGGTTTTTTTTCCAACTGAATCTACAGAAAGAAAGCACTGAATGTTTTCTTTACACATATACACAAAATAAGTATTCCTTAATACATGTCTCCAAGAACTGGAAGTTATCTGAAAGACCAAAGAAAGTTGGTACCAGTGAGATGAAGGAGATGTCTGGGATTGTTGTATACAGAGCAGTGACATGTAAACACATTCCTATTAATCCTCAGAAACATGGGTGCTTTCACCAGCTTTCCCCTCACCAGCACTCTGTTTTACATGAAAGTAAGCTGGAGATCTCTGTGATCTTATTGGCACTTCTTTACACAGCCTCAGAAGGGAGATAAATAGTTAATGACCCAAATTCTTAACTTTCATCAACCACCAGACTGGTCCAAATCAGAGACATGGACCTGGCAGCCCCAGACCCTTCATCATGTCATTGACTTGGTATCGTATACTACATTAAATTAATCAATAACGGATTTAAAAGGTTTTCCTCTCACCCTTTTTATGGTCATATAACATTATTTACCTGTCCCTATGTTTAAGCATAAACTAAGCTTCATGATCACTTCCAGTCCGTATTTTTAGGCAAACAGTATTATCAGTGAAGGCATCATCATAAAAATATCATCCCAGTTCATTCCTGGCATAAACTACTATTGATTTCAGTGGGGTTGTGGAATTTGGCTCAGTGCTATAAACATTTCCCATGAAGTCCTATGCCATAAAGTATCTGGAAAACCTCCTTACTCCTGTCTTACATAACACAGTGCAGCGACAAAGCCATTAGGACATTTTCCCTTGGTGTTAAAGCTGCTGATTCAAACCTTTCTCCAGCCTTACACAACCCTCCTACCTCCCCTCTTCCTGAGATGCCAGCATTGGAACTGATGAAGGGGAGGGTGAGATGAACCTGGCACAGACATGGGAAAGCTCCTCCTGCACAGCTCCCATCATCCTGCTCCCACACCAGCACTGCCTCATGCACTCCCCACACCAGAGGCAGCTGAACCCAATGTCAAAGGCTTTCTCACTCACTTTCAGCTGCAGAAAGTGGCCTTCATCTGTAGTTTTATCCCCAGTCTAATGAATAATGACTAAGACCAGAGCAGCTCAGGCAGCTTCAGAGCTGGACAGCTTCTCTGGATCACATTCAGCACCCAACATGCCTGGCAACAGCATCCTGGCTTTAACTGTTGTGAGTGAAGGGACCCCTTGCCTTGCTGAGTCCTGCTCAGTGGTCGTGCTGCCACTGCTAATACTGTTTGCCAGTGGCATTAATGGGAACAATCCCCTGGATCCCATGGAAGAGGCTGTGCAAACCCAAAGCAAAAGCACTGCTAGCTGCTCTGCAGAGGCTCCTGCTGCACAGCAGGCAGAGACAAGACAAGGGAAAGACAGAGTAGGGAACTTTCTGCCAGAAGAGACAGTGCAGGCTTAGCTTGGCTAGATGCTGAGTGACTCCCAGAACTCATGCTGGGATGTGGGTAGATGATGTGATGTCAGGGATTTCTGGCTTCTGCAGTACCTCCCAGGAGTCAAACATTCCATGTGTATTCCTTTGACTTCTCCAGACATATCCTTTCTCAAATTGAATTTGCCCAGTAAAAGGATTAAGATACTTTATATTGACACTTATTTTCCATTTCTAAATGATCTGCTTTAGTGCCAATGGTTGACATAATTTTGCTTCTCTTAACTGCTCTGATAAACCTATCCTCATACCACTCATCTATGCCTGGTTGCCCCCACTACAACCTGCCATAAGATTCCTCTGATCACCTGGTCTATAGTTTGATTAATCGTAAACTCTTTATTCAGAGGGAAAAAATCATTCATGAGTGCTGAGAGTGTGAGCTCAGGTAAGAGCCTCCAGTACATGGGGCAGCAGTTGGCGTGCCTGGGATTCAGAGAGGGCAGCAGGAATTAGGCAATGAGACCATGCATGGCAAGCTGGCAGATGGCAACATCCATCTTCTTTTGCCTCAATGTCCCCATCTCTATGGACAAGGCTAGCAGGATTGATGCTCTTCTTTTCAAAGGACATGGTGTCTACAGCTCCCTCCCTCCCTCCCCAGATCAGATCTGAAATCAAAAAGCAGCTGATGGCTTCAGAGCTTCAACCTTTCCTGGCTTTCCACACACACACACACACCAGTGTGCCCACGTGCACATCCTCACACTGATAATTGGCACAGACCTTGCCACTGCTGTTTGAGTGGAACAGAAAATACTGCACAGCTGGTTTAACAGCATTTAAAGGTCCCATTTGGAGCTGTTCAGGAGCTAAGCCTCATCATTACAGATATGCTCATTAAGCTGTCATCATTAATTGCCACCCACTGCCACCATGGTGCTGAGGTCACGTCTCCAGAAAGGAGAAGGCTGGTTTCACCTGGGCTCCATCCCAGAGCTGGGGATGTTGTTAGCACCCCTCTTTATCCCTGAGACAACACTGGCTGCTTCTTTGAACTAGCAGAAAATTCTCCTGCTACCCTAAAGTTCATGGTCTTCCTGTTCTTGTTTCAGCTCCAAATACCCATCTGTCTCCAGCCATTTCCTAAATTATGCCTGAGCAGCCTCCATTTGTTTCCTTCTGAACCTGCTCCAATATTGTGGGTTTGAAAGTTCACCTCCAACCTGGCCATTATTGGCTTTGTCTTCCACTTAGAAGCAACTGTGAAAATCAGGAGCAGAGGCAAGTGAGAGTCCTGAGAAAGACTACACAAATTAAATGCCAACTGAGCTCTGAAAGACATTGTCTAGCCCAAATAGAAAACACAGCTTGCCTTTTCATTTTAGATAAGAAAAAAGTGGTTATTGCTTTTCTTTTGACTTTTTTCCCCTCTTTTTTATTTTTCCTTTTAATGAGTCATCCTTAAAAAAAAATCAGCAAGGCAGTTGTAGAAGGGATAGATGGAGGTGAAATTACATTGAAGTCACAGACTCAGGTGAAAAGAGTACCAAGACCTAAGAGGCTGCCCCTGTCCATGGACACTCCTCCTCACCCAGGCTCTCCTCTCTCCAAAAATCAATGTTGTGTCTCTGTGCTTTGGTTCTATGTCCTTTATCCCTCTGACTCATGCCAATGCTTTTGGTTTCCTCTAGCACCTCTGTGAAGCTTTTCTTTCTCCAAAATCCTCAGTTCCAGTCCTTCTCTCAGGCCCTGAGATGCCTCTTTCCTTCCACACACTATTCACATTTATCAGCAGCATCATGGATTGGGAAGTTTTGCCTTTGCATTAAGGCCCTTCAGCTTTCTTATTTAATCCCTGAATTCTCTTTTCTGTCATTATAATGTTTTTTCTCCCACTGTCATCTCATCTTACACAGCACCCCTTTCACCTTTAGCCCATGCCCCTCTCCATGAGCTGCCCCTTGCTTTCCCCCTTTTAGTCTCAGTCTTTTCTATATTCCAGAGTAACAGCAGCCTGAATACACTCTTGTACTTGAGGGTCCACCGGTTTGCTGCTATTATATGCACCATCATGCCACGCTTTTCTCTCTGGAACTCACTCAAGGCATCTCCTGGGTGACCTCCAGTCAGCTGTGCTCTCCAGTGCACCATCCACACTGTATTTTGAACATCCAGCACATACCTATGGGAGTTTCTTCCCTCACGCGATCTCTCTCCCAGAGGCCAGCTCCTGAAGCATGAGATTAGAAGAAATGGAATATAAAACAGCTCCCTTGCAGGAGAAATGCAAACAAACCCCAGCCCAGGTCAGGACATGACTGGTGTTCCCCAAGCTGTTGTGTGAGTGAGCACCAGGACCAGCTGTACAAGCAGGAGGGTGAGAACTTCACCACTGCTGAGGGGCAGAAAGCAGACACATGTCCATAGAATGGCAAGGAAATGCTCTGAGAGGCAGCTGGGCAGGTAGATATGGATATATAGATCTGTTGATAGATACAGATGTATAAAAATTATTTATAGAGTCTCTTCCTTTCTGCCATTTTGCATCAATAGGGGTTTTTGCCAGGGTCCCGGACCAGAATGTATCTGCAACCTG
The DNA here is from genome assembly GCA_024611195.1 of Ceyx melanurus. Taxonomy (NCBI): domain Eukaryota; kingdom Metazoa; phylum Chordata; class Aves; order Coraciiformes; family Alcedinidae; genus Ceyx; species Ceyx melanurus. The sequence continues at coordinate 7,393 of JANHGL010015940.1, read as the reverse complement.
ATCTCAACAGCCTCTGAGACACTGGGCTCTGGGGACTTAAAAATCCACCTGTGCCTCAGGAAACCTTCTTCCAGTCTTATTTCCTATGGGTCTTCAAACTCCTGAGTGCAATGGGATGATACACAGAGGTGTTTCTATAGTCCTTTAGTTTTTTTAGTCTGTTATAAAGGTCTACAGTGAGAGCAATTAGTTCATACCAATAAGGTATGAGGAGCAGCTTGTTTGAGAGCAGCATAAATGGATAAGATCAGGTTTTCCTGTAAGTTTAATTAGGAAATACTGTGAATAAGCCCCAATTTATGTTTCTTCAACAGGGCATTTCCCCAAGGAGTAGACAACTTGCCATGATCTTCCTACTTTGATTTTACCCATAGCCATTGGCAACCCAGGGAGGAAAGTGAATATCCTCTCTCCCCCCTTAAGGCTTGAGAGCAAGGAAAGAAAGTAAAGAAAATGATGACATGAGCTGATTCCCATGTCCTGCTTTGCAGCTGTAGGACACTATGCACTCTCTTGCTGCTGGTACACGACCAGCTGGGCAGCACTGTGAATTAGTAGGGCTCATTACTACATCCTTTAGCATTCAGAGCCTTGCAGACATCTGCAAGCCTCCTTCAGAGCCCAGTGGAACTTTTAAAAGAGAAGCTTCAGCATCTTCTTTTGAAGAGCAGTTGCTCTGTCTCCAGCTCAAGTGCTGTTGTAGCTCACCTCTGGGAGGGAGAAGCCTTCTCTGGCTGTGTGACTGTGCTGCTGCAGACTGGAGTCCTTGGGGAGCCATCATAAACACACTGCTAAGACAGCCTAATAACCCAGGCAGCATTTCAGCAATTCTGCTGCATGGGGAGAGGATGGTCCTAGAAGAGCCAGGACAGCCCACCATGTCCCATTGACAATGCCCACGATGATGGTCACTTCACATCTTCCCCTTTGGGACGTCTCTCAACAGACATCAGCAGAAAGTGGTTTCTCTTCCCCCAAAGTATCACATTATTGAGCACTCGAGCAGATCCAGCTTACCCATATTTTCCATTCCAGCAGCAGCTCAGGGAGCCCCAGTGCCCTGTGTGGCTCTTTGCTTCGGTGGCATCTGCAGAAGCGCCTGCTGCTCTGGCTCCTCAGCATTTCATTCATTCATTTCCCACAGCCCCTTCACATTCTCTGCAGACCCTTCTGCTCCTCCCATGCATGCAGTGATTCTGCCAGGCACCAACAGCTGCAGAGAGGTCCCCTGAAAAAACAGATTGGGTGTCTCACTACAAATTGGAGATGCCAAACAACACCTACTTATTACATTTTGCCCTAGATTTATTATCTATTACATGCCAGTCATCTGTGACAGCCCATTCCTGACCTCCTTCAAGTCGACATCCAAAGCAGATGTCTTTCTTCTGAGGACTGTAATTCTGGGTTTCCCTTTGTAGTAACACCAGCAAAAAAAGTTTTAAAACCCCTGAAATCTGCAAGTCTTGCACACTACTAACCATAGCAACAGTATGATCTTAACACTGCAGTCTCAGTCTTCCCTGTGCCTCCCCCCAGGAGCAGACCCCTCAACCTGTGGTGTGTTAACTCAGAGACCAAGAATGTGCAGATCCACTGCAGGGGCTGCTTCTAACTTTGGAGGGACTTCTGTGCTATTTCTAGGTATTCTGGAAAATCCCAGCAATACTTTCTATGAATCAAATCAAGTTTTCTCATTCTTTCTTTTAGACACATTAATATTTTATTTCTTGTGAAGAATATTCTTACGGGTCTGCAATTTTCAACAGTAAGGAAATTTAAACAGAGACAGAGCAGCAATGGATTCAAATACTCATTATTTACAAACTTTTCTATAAAATATCATTAACCTTATAATGAGCTCTTGATTTTTTTGTGAATCTGCCTTTTTATTATAAGGGCTGGTAAGTAAGTTCAGCTTACTCTCAACATTAAATACCTGTGTAGTAATAAAGATTAATAAGTAGGATATCACAGCCCACACAATGGGTTCATTTGAGGTATTATCCAGAGCCTCGAGATCTCTGTGGGTCTGGCAAGGAACCTGAGGGACAGGGGAGCATCAGGCAGGGAATCCTCTCAAGAACATCTGCAGACAGTAGGATTGAGGTGGAGCAGTTTCCATAGCCATTAGCCCTGGAGATACCATGGTATCCAGCCTCTTTTCACTCTCTCGTGATGATTAATTATTCACTTAAAACTAGGTTTCATCTCCTGGCTTTGTGTCTGTAGGAAGCTGCTGTGTGAGCCCTACTTCTGCACTCACTGTCACACTCTAATCCTAAACAAAATGCAGGTAAATTATAACATCCATCAAATGACCACACAATGTGAAAATCCATTGCAGGGTGTTATTTTTCTTAACAGCACTATCGAATAAATTAACCAGGTAGCAGAGAAGTAACCTTGAGATAAATGATTAGGTGGTTTTATTTTTCATTTGGAGAAAAAAAAAAAAAAAAAAGAGATGACACAGTTTTATCATATTTATAATAAAAGTCATTGACATAATAAAACACTCCCATCACATCAGTATTCATTTCTGCAAATAGAGCGCTGACGTTTTATAATATTAACATGTGTTATAAATGTCACTGATATATTAAGATTTTCAGTCTCTCTAACCAAAAATATAGAGATATGACTGAGGAAGAGATGACTAATTCTAAGAGATTAGAGAGAACATTTTCTCTTGCAATTAAATCATCTTCTGGTGATTGTGAGCTAAGGGAAACATCCAAAAGTCCAGTTTTGGGATTGCATTTTTTAACCACCAGCACAGAATGACCTGGGGCACCAAGTAACTGGGATATTGAGAACACTGGGAAAACAGGAGTTGGTTGAGCTACTTGGAAGACTGTGTATTGCAAGGTGGTCTGATTATACCTACTGCAGCAGGTTACACTGCTCAAAAACTTGGGAATTGCCTTTGGGCACCTTCTTGCACAGAGGAACATGGCCTGGACCAGGATGGACACCCTCCACCCATCCATCCCCTGGCATTCAGGGCCAGTGATCAGGTAAAGATCCCTTTACTGCAGGAGTAGGAACAGCAGGAGCCAAGTCCTGAACGGGACATTTGGTGGCCTATGGTTACATTGCTGGGAATGCCAACCTGTCGGCACAAGATGGTGGAAGAGTTCAGCTCACAAACATGAGTATGGCTAGGACACAACAGGAGATCCAGGGACAGCAAGTGGCCTGTGTTAGGTCCAAAATCCAAGGAATGAGTTGCAAACAGGGTTAGATCCACATATGTGACCGTTAGTTAATGACTAAGTGATAATGAGCAAGAAATGAAGGACTCCCTTGACACCATGACTAATCCTGCTCAAGTTCCTGGGTCCCATCAAGGTTTCATTCAATTTACAGCTCCCATCAGGCACTGGGCTTACAGCAAAACTCTGTGATAACCAACAAGTAAGTTTGTGTTTCAAACTCAGCAGCCTCTGAGAGAAAACCCAGAATAAAGGACACTTTTGAGTTCTTTTGGTCTTGAAGTTTGAACTTCCTACATAATCCAGTCTAAGAATTTTATCCCATGATTTCTGTATTACATCTGTGATTTCTAGTCTGCTGTACTATTTTTATCAGAAGGAGCTATTTGTGTTTTGTACAAGATCAATACAGAATTTTGACACCAGCACAGTTTGTGAGCCATATTTTAACCAGCAGCACCTGAACCACCTTCCCTCCCAGCTGTTGAAATGACATCTGTATTCATTATTTATCCTCCTCCATGGAAATAATATACATTTATACAACAGGTAGTTTCCCAAAAGAGCTTACAATCTGATCAGAAGAAAAAAAAAAAAAAGTAAAAAAGGAATAAAAAAACCCAGAAGCAAGCAGGTAAGGACCTACCCAGAATCACACAGGTTGGCATCACAAAGGGGACAGCAAAAAAAGTTTCCTAAGGCACAGGCTGAATTTAAAGATCGTTGTTGCTTTGGCTGTTGAGATCTGATTCCAGCAACACTGCAGCTCCCTCCACCAAAAAAAGGGACCAACTGCAAAAGGGAGAAAGGAAACAAACGGTAAATCACTTTTGTATATCTATATCTATAGCTACATCTGTATATCCATATCTATCTGACTGTCTCTTCTCCAGAGATGCAGACATCTTCAAAATGTTTTCATCAGCTCCCCAAACAAATGTCACAGACAGTGCCAAATTTCAGATCACAGGAGAGAAAACATGAGTGTATTACACATTTATATTCAGGGAAAGAGTACTGGTGTAATTATGCCTGAATAGCTACAGGGGTAGGGAAGGCCTAAATAAATGTATTCCTAGACAATTGAAGTAATGAGTTTTAATTAGGTTTGCAGCTTCTTCCAGTTCCATTTCACCAGTGTTGCAACTCACAGTGTTTGAACCGGACTGGGAGATGGGAAATAAACCCAGGAAACCTGCAAACACCTCGTTGACCTTCAGCAGTTACATCTTTAGTTAAGGCAAAAATATTTGTTTAAAGGTAATTTGATCATGGGAATCCTCCCGGGGTTACTGCTGTCACAGGTCTTGAAAGGGGCCTGGCAGGGCTTATTTGTGTCAGGGTTTCCTCTCCTGGGAGTCCCAATTACAGCGGCGTCAAGAAGATATAAATTTGAATCTCCAGGCTCCAAGTGTCTCAGCAGATGAACTCATTGGTGCCTCAAAGAACCATCCCCATTATAAAATATCACGTAAAACGACAGAGACCTTGGACTGCTGAGAGCAGAACAAACAATAAACATCCCACAGAGAAGAGATGAATTTTCCCTCATCAGACTTTCCTTTTGGCTCCACCACGTAAGAACGGGGAGTGCTGGGATTGCAGGGGGCTGCCGAGGCCACGGCTGAGAGGAGGGAGAAGCAAAGGCAGCAGAAATGGAGATTTTGTACTTACTAAAGCAAGTTATTTTTCACCCTGTGCTCAGCTCTAAAGTTCACCACTGAATTATTAAGTGTGGCAGGCTTAGAATCTGCTTCAGCAAATAACAGCTATATTTCTTTGGGAAGCTCCAAACTTGGGACTGTGGGAAAAGCAGAGCAGCTCCAGTGTATGGACTGGAGCCAGTCACCTTTACACCATCCACAGGAGGTGCTCCCTTGTCCAGAGTTCTTCACTTTGTCTTTGTTCTTCCCTCATTGAGGGCTGCTTGTCTTTTGTCTGGCTGCCACATGGCAGGGGGGAAGAAGGTATAATCCTGGAGTAGGCAGCAAGAGAAGCAGACAGCATAGATCATAGGGTCTGGACTCACATGAAGGTTCCTCCTCTAATGGAAAGGTCAAGATTAATGGATTGAAGGATAAAAAATAAACAAACAAAAAGAGACATAGCTAATAAAAGTGACATAGCTAATAGCTTACACTTACCCAAGTGTTGTCACAAACTCCCTCTTGGCAAACAGAAAACATCCAAATTTGTGCAAACAACCAAGGGGCAGAAATATCATCTTTTCACTCTTATCCACAAACTGTACCCAGGTTAAACAAGTCACTGCATAGTAATAGACTCTACTGATCTCTACAAACAGTCATCTCTTTGTTTATTCTTTGACTGCAGGTGAAATATTTACCATTGCTGACTGGCAAGAATGAGATCTTGAGGTTTCAGTGCAGTCACTCCACTGGGATGAGGGGAAAGCTCAGAACTGCTCTCCTAGACAAGTTGCAGACTCAGGCCTTCTCATCACTGAGAAGATGCTGTTTGATTCACACTGTGAAGATTCCCCGTACTACTGAAGTGCTGAAAACTTAATGATGTCTTTAGATGATCGCTTAGATTCAGAAGCACAAGCTGCATTACACAAAGTAGGAAGCTGACTCAAGGAGACATCCAGGACAGCCCAGCCCAGCCCCTTCCAATGAGTTGCACAGACGATTGCTTCTCCTCCAAGATTAAAACCCGAAGCACCATGAAGGGTGAATGTGTGTCACAATGAATTCTGAGTTATCAAACGTGATTAGTGGATGATGATTATGGATGTGATTGCAAAAACCAAAAGAAAGTTCATGTGGTTCATCCTTCTTTAAAAGATTAATTGAAACTCAAGAGGCAGTAACAGGCATACAAATATACTGCAGTGTGTAAGTCGGGAAACACAGGAAAGTAGGGAAGAGAAAAATTGGAAAAATCAGGTGAGCTCAAGCAAGATCAACTATGTCCAGGGATTTACTGGCATCTTGTAAAGTAAATGCAGCTTTAGGATGGAACAGAGTTGTCTAGAATCTATTCTGACATTTGTTATTAACCTTTGTGCTTTAAGTCACTTCCTGAAACCATAAGCTCAGATCTGAGGGAGTTCTATCTCTGCCAAACTATTTGCCTTCTTCCTTTTTTTTTCTTCCCCCAGACACAGCCCTCAAGGTTTGGCATCAGTTCCCATCTGCAGGACTATACTGGAGGTTCTTTATCACAGCAGGCTTCCCAGAGGCCAGCAATCTTCTACCAGCTGGTTACGCTGGCTTTATAGCTGCGTTCCATCAGAAGAAGTGCATAAAGCAGTCATTAGGGGACGAGAGAAGGCCCAGTGCAGCTCTACCAGGACTGCCTGGAGATGAAAAGATGTTTTCAGAGTGTGGAGCTAGATGCAAAGAAGTTTCACACTGAAGGCTGGTGATAGCAAGGAAAGCAGCTGAGAGCTGGCTGCAAACCCATCAAGGCTGTAGTGAAGAGCTAGGACCTTGGATGTTGTCGAGGTGACCTCGAGCCATAGCTAAGGCCAAAGTTCCAGGTTTTCTGCCTGAAAGGACAATGAGTTGTGTCTTCAGAATAACTTTCAGGTGTTCCTCCACGAACAGAGCTAGTTACCATGTTTCTCTGCTGTGGACAAGAGTGATGAACTCCTCCTCTGTTGTGAGGGTCTTACACCCCTGAGCAGTATCATATTTACCAAGATAGCACTCTGTCTAAGCAGACAAGGTCTCCTATGCTCATCACCATGGTATCTGAGTGTCTCATTTATTATAGAAACAAACAACTCACTTCAGAAACGAGTTAAGGTTGCTAAGTGACAATAATGTACTTACTTATCACATCATTTGCAAAACACTCACACTTAAAAGCAAGGAAATAAATGATTAAGGACTCCTGAAACCTAATACTGCCCACATAATAAATATATATTTTTAACTTGAGTACAAAGAAGTGTACTTTTTATTTTGGCTAACAACCTCATGCTTAACCTGTAGATTGTTTTCTTTTTTGTTTCCCCTCTTTTATGTGGTATTTTTATTTCATTCAATTTGGTGCACAGTTTCTTTTAAGAAATATTCATAAGTGGCAAATATGATAAAGGTAGCTGACAATTGGCTGCAATATGTCTTAAACTGTTAAATGAGTAAAAAAAAAGGGAAATGTAGAGAAAGAAGGAAAGAAAGGAGGTTTCTGATATGAATGTTAAA
>JANHGL010015938.1:10844-36652 GCA_024611195.1 Ceyx melanurus | reverse complement strand
AGGTCCCTTCCAGCCCCTAATTTCTGTGATTCTGTGATTCTGTGATTAACCTGTTTGAATTATAACCTAGGTTTCCTCCTGAACACCTACCCATGCCATCACTTCCAGAGCCTTTGCTTTGTTGCACACACTTCCTATTGCTTCTGGCCCAGAAATGGGGACAAAACCCAATTCCACTGCAGGATCTGCTTTGCATTGTTTGCTCTTGATTTCTCTGGCGTGCAAAGGGCAGTGTTTTCAGAAAGCTTCCCTGACACTACAACTGTTCTCTAATGAAATGTCAGTGGGAACTTTACCACTGATTTCACTGGGAACAGCTTTCAGTCAATGCTAGGCTCTTTCTGGAAAAAAAAAAAATAAAAAAATAAAAAAATAAAAAAAAGCATTTCAACAAAAAACAACAAAAGCTATAAATCTTTCTTTTCTTTAAAATTATGTCTTGTGAGTGCATTACAGATTGATGCCAGTCCAAGGGGGCCAGGAAAGAATGCTGAGAGACGAAATGCAGAATCTTCTGTGAATATCAAGCACAGAAAGCAGGCAGTGACTTGCTCTTCTGACAGTGTATAATGGTCAGGAAGCTGTCACAGATGCTCTACATTCTCCAAACAACGTTTCAGTTTCTCTTTCCCTTTAGAATATTGTCCAAGAGTCCCTCTTGCCAGCTATCTCATTAGCCCTGTGGTATTTTTTCCCTGGGGCTTTCAGTTCCTTGTCTAACCATGCCCTCTTACATAGATCCCCTTTTGCATATCTACGTCTCCTTTCACCTTTCTCCCTTCATACCATTGCAGTTTTCATTTAGGTCACTTCATTTTTTCCACCTCAGGGGCAGTATGGAATTGTGTTTGAGAATCTGTACCACCCTTATCAGTATGAACAATGTTCTCACTTCTACACTAGTCCAATAAGGATGAAATATTTCCAAAAAAAGAGCCTTCCTGAAAGTGAACACCATTTCCCAATCACTTTATTGAACAAAAAACATGATCCTATTGCTAAAGATCTGGATTCCCTGCAACATTCAGTTTGTACTTGCTATAGGTCCCATCCAAACCTCATTCAGAATTAGTGGAGGTTTTTGCATCACATCCAAAGGACATTATAGCTTACTGTTGGGTAATTTTGTTTTCTCCTACATGAACAGTCTTGTTCCCACTTATGCCTGCATATTTCTCTTGGGTGTTGTATCCTCACAAGGGGTGTTGCACTGTAACAGTAATTTTCACCCTCAACTATAATTACTTTAAAGCCCACTTATTGTTTTTGGAAAGTGCTCAGTTCCTCCAATTCTTTTCCTATCAATAAAGTATCACTCACTAATACATTCTCCATGCTGATGGCAGGTTTTACCTCTAGAACAGGCAAACAAAAATGTAGTTGGACCATGCAAACTCAATGGCTGCTTAGCTTCATGCTGGTGTGATCTTGTGGGTACCACACTTGTTCAGTTCTGGCATTGACCAGCTCAGTAGCTGAGATCACATGCAAACCTAAATATGTGGAAACCTAAATACAGTGGAAGCACGAAATTAGTTGCTGGTTTTTAAACACATTATCTGTTTTAATAAACAGAGTTCCTACCAAAAAACACCCTTTTGTGTCTCTAAAGAAAATCCATACTCTGAGATAACTTTGTTCATGAATGATGCAGCCAGAGTTCTCTTCTTGTTACAAATAAACTCTTAAGCTGCATACATTAAAAAGTACTTTTAACGCAAGAAAATAGCTTGGAAATAATGACTGCTTAAGCAGAACACCATCTAAAGAATCATTCATGCCAGCTCAATGGTTTTATTACCCCTCAGTCTACTTTGCTGCAGATGTAGGAGAGTAAAAGATATGGGTAATAGCCACTCACACCTTAAATTTCACCCTCAATCAAAAAGCTTCTATATCTGTTTTCCACTTGTCATGGAACAGCCAAGCCACTTACGTACTTGCTGAAGGCAACTACCCACTTCTTTCAGAATCTCTACAAAGATGCAGTGGGAATGCAGTCATACATAAACAATAGCTTGTTTTACAGAAGAACTGTTCATCATCTAGTGTTTATGAGTCCCAGACATCTTTTCTTGCACATGCATCTGCATACAGTCATCCACTTTGGCAAGGACAGCACAGAGCATGGTAAAACAGCATCAGTCAGGCTCACAGACCATCCTGGAATTTCTCTTTGCAGAGGGCTATTTGGCACAGCTTTGACCAATGAAAGGAATGAAGCAATGCTTCTGCTAGTTAAAATTTTAGTCCATTTTGGAGCATGACAACTAGACTCCTGAGCTCTGCAGTCTAGATCTTCAAAAGAGGTGTTTTGTAAATGATGTAAAGATTTAAACAACAGATTAGTAGAGGCATAAAGTGATGAAGGTAGAGATGAGCAGAAATGAGAGTTACAGGAATGGTATTGAGGAAAGAAAGAGTCTGAGTCCAGCTATGCTGAAGGTGAGGGGGAGAAGACATCAACAAGGCAGGCAGATCACTTCAGGAATAAGGATCTGGCTTGCTGTTGAATCTCCATTTCCTCCAGTAAACATGTTTTATGCAGCATGTAAAGCAATAAGGGAAACCCAAAGGAGGGTTGTGTCATGTCACCTGTGTTTGAAAAGCCTTTTTAATAAAAGGAGTTTGGAGCTGCAGGGTCTCAAGGAGCCTCTGCACCCCCGGGCTGGCATTTCCACCTGGCAGCAGAGTTCCCAGTCACCACTGGCCAAGCAAACAGACAAACAAATCAACAGCTGCCATGCTGTTTGCATTCTAGATGAGCTCAGAAGAAAATACAGCTGCAATTAGCTGGCATGCAGCTGCTGAATTCAAACTGCCCAGCTAGTAGAGCACTGAACTGTGGCTGAAGCTGCAGTAACTGCACTCAAAGGAAGGGATGCCAGAGAAGGGGTTAACCCTACACCTGTGAGCATGTCCATAATGTGTATTTTTTCCTGATCATGTTATTAGTCTGGTAGCTCATTTAGAAACCCTAAAGAATTCATTATGATGCCACCAGTGTATTTTGCCAGAAAGCTGGCAATCTTTAATCTGCTTCCTCTACAACATCTCACAAAGGAAGGGAGAAACCAAAACACTGATTTCAAATAACAATGCACTTATTTGCAGTGCTGGGTCCCAGCACATGCTGAGAAGAAAATTCCTTTGTTTATTCCCCTCTCCCTCTGATGGATTTTACATAACAAGCAAGGCACAGAAGATCACTCAATGCAGCACAAGACCACTACACCTTTTAGATTATTTTAATTTTCTCTGTTCCTCCCTTTGACTTTTCCTTCAGCTGAGGCAACTAAAGAGTTAAAAAATCCTTTGAGGAAAAGCCCTGGCTAATGACCTGCTGTGTATTTATGCATTGGCTGTACCTATGCCTGCCACACTCCCTACCTTCTCCATTAGACAACAATATTCACTTATCAGGGATTTCTAGGAATGCTAGGAAACAATGGTTGGCATGCCAACAAAAGACGACTTTCTTTGGGAGCCAGGGGAAGGTAAGGGATGGGAACTAGGACAAAGACAAAGAGGGGCTAAACTACTCCAGTCATATTTCACACCAATGCCTGTGCATTTACACACAAGGGTAATAATTGCTTTTGTCAATCCCTGCTTTTGTTCCTCGATTAAACAGCCCCCACTGATGTTACAAGCATCCAAGGCAGATGCCAGAGGGGCTGAATAAGTTTTCCATTAGCAATGGGTGGGGTCACTGGGTCATATATAAGAAGAGCTGAGATACATCTATCCATGAAGGAATGTACATCTTATATATAAACAGAGAGGTGAGTAGGTTGGGAAGCTGAGTCTGAGGACAGATGACTACTAGGACCATTGCCTTTTCTATGGGTCTAATCCCAAATCCAGTGAAGTGTCCCACTATTTTCATCACCAGAAAGATTACCAGAGGGAAATGATTTTAGTAGTACCAACAAAAAACACACTGAAAAAACACACAAGAAATCCTTCCCTGATGCAAAGAGTGAATAAATTCAATGAGTGGGTCACAGTTAACTTCCAAATGTTCTACTCACTGTCAAGTACTCCTGAAGTGAGTACTTCAGGTCAAACTCTTTTCTTCAGACAGTGGTAACTTTCTGAGTAACTAGATCATAGTGTACAAGGGCAACATCTCACAAGAGCTCACAGAATCAATATGGTTGGAAAGGACCTCCAGGGTCATCAAGGCCAACATTTGTCCTAGCATGGCTCCTATCAGCCATTTCAAATGATTGATAGCAGCACAGCAAAATTAGAAAAAGTCCCATTAGAAAAATACCTGAGCCTGCACCACAACTGATATCTGCCTGCAACTAAAGCCTGCAAACCACCATTTGGTGATGATACTCTTGTGTTAAAACACTAGCAGCACAGTTGAATGCCAGCAGGGCTACTTGCTTTTGGTAGATGGTGCACAGCATGGTAGCATGTGGTAACATGCCACAGCAATCAGAGCATCCCCCCCTAGCATAACGCTCCATCACAGCCCTGAACTATCACTTCAGAGTACTGATGGTGCACTGGTGAGAGAGTCATTAGTGGGTCCTAAACTGAGATAAAAATGAAGATGCATGCTCATGCCAAGGGAGCAAAAAAGAACTAGTGGGCAAGGAAAGCACTGTGACCAAGTGCAGATTGAAAGAGGAAGAGTCAATGAGTTTATTATGGTTTGCTTTTCGGCAAAGCAATTTATGTTTTCTGAATTTATATGTGGCACATACTGCACAGCTTGGGGACTGTGATCATATTAGAGGAAGAATAGCCTTGGACTAAGCATATGAGCAAAAACAGACAATGCCCCTCATAAATGGCTTTGACCACCCAGCTTACTGGTGAAGACCTTCAGGAGGGTTACTCAAAGCCATAGCCTCCAAGATAAATTGTCATTCTAGTGTGGAGGAAAGGAGGAAGCCAAGGGTGGTGAAATGTTCATCCTTGATCCCTAGGGAAAAAGAGCACAGCATGCTTATGTTGCTTATATGGCAAAACAATGGCATTTTGCCACTCCATGTGGTCACAGCTAGCCCTGAGAGGCTATGACAGCTTGTGGCTTCCCTCCTGCTGTGACCCTAGTGCCTAGGCATCCAGGCTCCTTGCAGAGAGCCTGGGGACAATTAGATGGCTCTGGGAGATGGCCTTGAAAGCAAATGAATTGAGACTCAGAGGAACAGAGTTGAGTGCCTGAGCCCAAGCAGCTGAGGAAGACAGGACTAGGAAATCTGCACTCCCACCCTAGGTGTTTTTCATGCTCTTTGCTTTGAACATGGCACCAGAGCCACTAACCAATACTAGAGCTAGCAACGTTACTCTGGAGATGCCTCAAAACCCACTCTGTGACTAAACAGGGAGAGCTGAAATTAGAATTTACACACAGGACATAAGCATTAGATCCATCCACTGCACCCTGAAGTGACGGAGATCAACTACACAGCTTCCATGCAGTTGGTGCTGAAGGAAAAACAAAACAACCATGATTTCAATCCATAACATCAGGAGTTTTTGCACTGATCTATGCTATAGCCTTTTAGAGGAGTAAAACTGAACTTCCTATTGAAACTTTGGCTTAGCCCTGGGAGCAGAGCTGCCTCCAGCTGCAGCACAGGAAACATGCACAGCATTTTGGTGCATCTACAATGGTCAAGCCTTTTAATCACCACAGTTTGATTCATAGATTTAGGTGCTTGAAGACCAGAAACACCAGCTTCTCCGGGGTAAATGTTCTAGAGCTACTTCAGCCCACAGTTTTGGAGAACCACTTGAAAATTCTTCACTTCTGAGCAACTTGGAAGCAGCCACAGATGTTACCTGACATTGATTTTAACTACAGTCATCTACCCAAATACTGAACTATCAGCAGTCAGTCAAGAAGAGTCTGACAGTGCAGGGAAATGACAAGAGAGCTTCTGAGGCCCAGGATAATCCCCTGACAGCTAAGTCAGCTTTCCACTATTAATATATATTTGTTACAGTAATCATTATTGCCTAGCACTGTTGATTATTTTGCACCAATTTCTTGCTAATCTTGTTAATCGAGTCAGGTTATACTAGAAACACTCTCAAATGCACATATTTTTAATTTTATATATGCTATGTATATATTATACAGTTTGTAAATATCCAATATACAAATTACACTTTAATTTTGTACATCTATATACACACCTTTCATGCAAGATCACCTACATCCATGACATAGCCAAATGCCTTAGTCATTGCATCATCTGCAGCATTTCTAATGCTATTATCTCCCAGGCTTGAAGCCAGGGGGGTATATAGTTATGCTGGTAGCCACACAAGCATACAGGAAGGAGCTATTTCTACACCAGGACTGTGCACGTTGAAAAGATTAAACTTCAGTCTCCTCGTGCTGCAAACTCAGCTAAGAAAACTCTATGTTTAAAAGAAGTCAAAAATGCTGCTTGAAGAATTACTGAAATGTCAAGAGCATATGAAAGAACTCTGTTTTCATCTAATCTCCATGCCCCAACTCCTTTCACATCCCTCAGGATTATAATTTTTAAGATTGTATTTAAAAAAAAATAATAAATAAGAAAAAGGCTCAGTCATCTCAAGTGTATCATTTAAATGCCAAGTTCCTGCCTGGATTCACATTTTCTAGCTCAGTTTTAAATCATTGAAAACAGATTGAATGGGCTGCCTTGTTTGGCAAACACTGCTGTTCACCTACCAACAGAACTTCAGTGTGGTCCTCTTCTGCAGACATTTACCCATTGGCTTGATGGGGACTACTCAGGAGAGGAAGGACCTTCCAGTCCTGCTGCGAATCCTTTTGTCTCATCCCACTGTTAAATCTCTCTGGAAAAGAAACATTAGCATTTTGGAACCTGATACTGTAGAAAATTCTGTGGTCCTCTGGACCCCGTAAGTGCCAATTCGTGTTTTGCTTTAAGAAGCAAAGCAAATGGCTTCCCCCCCCCAAATAACATAGTAATTGCTTTCTCCTTCTTGTCCACAGGACATTAAACAGTTGGGCTTGTTTGTCATACAAAATCAAATTAAAGAGAGCAGGACAAGTTAGTGTGTGTCTTCTCTAAAGAATGAGAAAGAACTGATGCTCAGCTCCTGCCAGTACCACCCACTTGTCTACCCTGGAAGGACCAAATGACATTTCCCAACATGAGAGCAGCTCATAGGTGCTGTCCAGTCCCAGGCACAGAGCTGTGATTTACCACACTGCTAAGAGGAGCTAACTGTGGTCATGCATTTCAAGGGTGGAAAAGTCCTTCCCCAGCATTCCTGCATCTCCCTGTTCTCATGTCCTCCCACACTGCACTGCCTGCAAGCTGGATCTGCTTATAAATTCCTGTTTGGACCTGGAAAGCAAATATTCCTCTTGGTCCCCTCCCAGCACAACCACTACCAGCTCCAGAAGTACTAGTTAACTTCTTCTCTGTCCTCGCAGAGTGTTCTTCCAAACATGCAGGTGCTGATCCAGGGGGCACAGCCATAGCCTGATGAAGAGGAAAAAAAAGCAAAAGCCAGAGTTTCAATTGCATCAGTACAGGTAGTCATGGTTGCAATGTCATTGCAAGCCCTCTGGGTTTGAGCACATCCAGAGCAGACTCATAGTACTTGAGGAGGCCCCAGCACCTTGAATCACAGAATCATAGAATCATTCAGGGTTGAAAAGACCTTTAAAATCACTGAATCCAACTATTAACCTAACTTTACCAAGTCCATGGCTAAACTATGTCCCCAAGCAAAGAAGCTCCATGGCTGGCTGCACACTGGAAGCCCAGCAGCATCCCAGCTTTGTGCCTTACTTACATCAAGCTCCATGAGGCATTTCCCAGCACTCTTAGACCTTTCCCCATCCTTCATCCAGGAAAACTTTTATGACTACATCATCCTGCCCTGGATGTAGGAAAAGAGAAAGGATGGAGGGTGATGAACAGAAGAGATATCACTATCCTTGATCCTTACAGCTTGGTGCTTCAGCTCTAGTTGCTGTTTCCCTGATTGCACCTGGTTTGGCAGTTTAAAAATAACAGAGTTTTTTGTTCCTATTGGTACATAGGTCAGACTAGCTTGCTCTAACGTTTTTACTTGTTATGTATGTACATGTGAGTTTAATAAAGTAGTTGTCTGTTTAAGCTCTGTTGTTGTCTACTCTATTGTAGGGAAGTGGGAAGCTGTCACTATGCCAGATTTTTTCTTATTGAAGTCTAACAAAACAGTGAGCAATCTAGACAAACCAATAACGTGGCACCCTGTGTCCCTAAACCAGCATGCACTAAGAGCTTCATTAAAACTGATCTTGAATTCAGCAAGTAAATCAACACTCAGCCAAGACAATACATTAAATTAATCAGGCAAAAAATACCCCGTACAGATCAGCAGGCCAAAAGTTTTTTGAAAAAAATAAGCACAACAGAAACTTTCAGTTCTTGGTTGATATCAAAGTACCATGATGTTTCACCACAAAGCAGCACATATAATTAGCAATCAATTACTCATTAAAATTGCCCCATGGAGCAAGCATGTGAGCACATACAACATTTCTAATTCCCTTTGGCTCGCTGGGCTCTGGCCATATTTCATTATAAAGGGACTTCTGGGGTGTGTGTAGAGGCAAAAGAGCTTTTTCAGGCCCCAGGCCTGCTTCCTTCACTGGCAGGCTGTGGTGGGTACAGAAGACCACGATGGGGAGAATTGGCTTCCCCACATGCCTAGAGGATGAGCCCACCCACTGTTGGCAAAACTGCTTTTTCTGCACAAGCCCAGACTTTCTGGGTACAGCTCCAGATCTCATGTCAGAGAGAGGATGGCAAGTTCTCCCTACAAACTGCTGTGCAGCGAGCCACCCAAAGTTACGGTTTTACATGAAGCCTTTGTTGATATAGAGATTCAGAAATTTCCTTGCGAAGTTAAACCATGATTACCCAGGAGATAATGTTTCATAATGGGTAAATTTTAACCCCAGGTGGAGATTTGGCTGGTTGAGCAGAGTTCTTGGTAAAGTAAGGTCCCACTTCTGAGAAATGACAACAAACAAGGTATTAGTAACTGGGATTAATATCACAGGCACCCCTCTTAGCACAACCTGCTGTCTTAAGAAGCTTTGCTGGTCCTTACTGTGACACACCAGTTGGGCAACAGCAACAGGACCCTCCTCCTTCTGCAGGGTGAGTTTGTGGGTTCAGTCTACAGGCAACTTTGCAGAGTGCTGGGCTCTTGCAGGTGAGCCCCAAGATACCAAAATGCCTGCTTAGAGCCAGGGCTGGTAATATGGGTTGAACACAGCTGCCCCAGGGAGCACTCAGGAAAGGGAGCTCAGCCAGCTGACTCATGGTCTTTTTTTATGCCACTGGCTTTCAGACACCAAAAGAAAAAAAAAAAAAAAGTATCTTGGCAATGCATGTGCTAGGAGAACAGCCTAGAAGTATTTATTTATAAAAGGAGTGATTGAGCAGTGACATTCAGTGTTTCCATTTTTCAATCATTTCAGTTGGCTTTTTTCTTTTTTTTTTTTTTCTTTGTGGTCTTTATAAAAACACCAGAATAATAGCAATTTATTAAGAACTGGCATTAACTCAAAATAGTTTCCCTTAATGTGAATGCTCTTACTGACATTGTAAATTTATTTACAGTTTCTCTTTTTTCTTCTGTTCATTGTTTGGATGTACCATAGGATATCAATAAAAAATATATTTGAAAAAAAAAGTTATTTATGCTAAACAGATGTACTGTGAAAAGCCAGATGAAGCATGGATGATAAGCAGCAGTTGGGCAAGCACTAGCAGATAAGCTGCCTTTGACTATAGGTTTCTGTCATGCCCACAGTTGTTATAGCAGTTTTCTCTGTCACTCCACTTGTAAGTACACAGAGATGCTTATGAAGGTGATCTAAGTCCCCATTACTTCCACAGGCTGAAGAATAAAGTGTGAGCACCACCTCCAAAGTGTTTTGTCAGCCTCCCCCTGTCTCCTGATTCCTTGAAAAAAAAAAAAGAACAAGGAGAGTTTGCAACAAAACAGTATGAAAAACCCTAATACAGTGTGCAGAAAATTGAAGTGCTGCCTGGGTTTATGTCAAACACATTCATCTTCAGAGGTAGTACCCCCAGGCCAGGTGGAAATTGTCCTGATGCTGCCTAATCTTCTAAGTAAAGCTTACACATCATCATCATCTAGTCCCATTCAGAAATGGCAAGTCAAACAGAGTGCTCATGGCAGGGTGCACTGCATCCTCAGATGGACCCAGGTCCATATGTGGTATTTCAAATCAAGAATGAACAAAGACATGAAAGCATGTGGTGCCCAAGGCTGCCAAATGCCTGCTGCCTGTGCAGTAAGTGCAGAAGGATGCAAGAGGCAAGCTATGTGTGCTGGGTTCATGATTTCTTCCCCCCTTTGAGCACCTAGGGAGACAGAGCCTGGAGAGTAGGTAGTCTGGAGCATGTGTTACTCAGCCAGAAGACATCAAACTAGGCAAGCAGGATACAGCTGGATACTCCTGTCCTGAATATGTCCTGAATAATACTCTCCTGCACAATTCATTCCATGGACACTGTTCAGTTCTCATCCCATAAAGCAACCATTTAACTCAGAGGGGAAGAAAAAGTCAATTAAAAGAAGAAAAAAAAAAAGTTCAACGATGAATTTTAACATACTGTCCCAAACAGAAAGCTGGACCAGGTGCAAAGCCATTATTACTATGAAGTGATGGGAAGATGTCCAAAGCATTCAGATGAGCTGATTGCAGAGACCTGGCTTTGAAGGCTGTATACTGAAGCATGTATAATGAAGCAACTCATGAATAGTTGGATTTTCACCTTCCTGGCACTAGAAGAGTCATGTATTTGAGAAAACCTGGGTCTTGGATTTTAAGAATGGAAGAGAAGATGGGGATCATTTACCCTGCAGTACACAGGCCAAAGAGTTTTCTGTCAGCATTAAGACTCCATGAGGCTAATACCTCCATCTACTAGTGCCTTAGTTGCTTCTGTATCACTGGGTCAGGAGGGAACCACTGTCTCAATTTACAGCTAAGCGTGTCTACTTCAGTAACAACAGCAATTTACTAAGATCTGGGCATTTCTTTTCTTACATTTCTCAATTTCTTCATCTTTGGCCAAGCTCTCCAGTTCATAAATGATAATCCATTAGAGCAATCTAATCCCTTGTTTACAGGATAGTCCATGTCTCCATCTGATGACTAAAGCCCCAGATCAGCAAAAATATTAACCTTTTCAGAAATGCACTCAAAAGTGCAAGCAGCCTTTTACAATTGGTGTCACGCTCAGAGCATCAACAACAACAAAAAAAGAGTTATTTACAGTCTGAGGTGGTTCAAGCCTGCTAGGGAAGCAGCCAAGAGGACATTTTTGGCTGCTATTTTCAAAGCAGAGGGAGGCAATGGTTTCATTGCCTGATAAGCCAGGGCAACAGGCTGCAAAGCTGGGCTTTCTGAAGAGCTTTACACTGTGTCAGATGTGGAAAGCAGGGAGTGAGCATTGGATCAGGCTTTTGAGGGATACACTTGGAAAAACAAGAAATCTGGTGTGTGCTGATATGCCTGACACGTGAGATGTGCAAAGTGGTTTGTTGGGAAAAACAGAATAGTGTGAAAAGAGCCTGAAACTAAGGGCTATGGAACGTTTCTGTATCCTACATGACAGCAAGTACCAGCCTGTCCTCAGAACAGAACAGGTTTTGAATACGTTAGCACACTGCTTCTACAGAAATGGTTGATAAATCTTTTTAAGGCCAATTAAGGAGAGAAAAAAAAAAAAAAAAAAAAAAGAAATAGGACCAAACAGTTCTAGGTCCTTCCTTCCCCCAGGAAAGCAAGAAGCATCCAGGGAAGCTTCAAAATAATACATTTAATTTTCACATACCTCTCCCACCCACTTGGCATGAGTGCACTGGAATGATTTTGCTAGCTTCTGATCACTTCACTTGCAAGAAAGATCCACATAAAGGAACAAAAGTAGCCAGGTAACAAAGTTTCAGATACTCACAGCTTCATACCTTCTTCTGCAAAAAGCTTTGGAGAGAGACAATGCAGAGCAGTCTCCCAAGTTGCATATTCTTTCCTGAGGTAGTCGTTTGGCCCTTTGTCTCAATACTAGGTTTGGAAGCCATTTCTAACCCCCCTGGGAGAGAAATGAAAACCATAGGCTTTCCCAGAGTAACCACATTTATACAAGCTTCTCTTCTCTAGAGGACAAGGAGAGGGACTCGAAACCTCGAGGATAGTTTTAGAACTTCTATGTCACTTAGCCAGAAATTTCCAAAAGAGTTCATGTGGCCATAAATCAGCTGAACTGGGCAAAGTGTAGAGACAACTGACCAAAAGACTCATCCAATGCGAGATGATTCACATTTCTGAGAAAGCCATGAAACAAAAGATTTTGCCTGAAAAAGCAATGGGTTCCTTAACTTTTCTTAGAGTCATAACACACTCCATGAACTTTCATGATTATAGGGACCAACACAAGGGAATTAATGAAGAAGTATGGCCAGACATTTATTTCAGAACTGGCAAAATGACAAGAACACACCAGGTGACCAAAACCTCAACATCCTACACAGCCACAAAATTCTTGCACAAATATTCTCATGAACACTTCTGTCCTTCTGAAAGACAAAGACTAGCATCTCTTTGTCTGATATATCTCCTATTAATGGAGATTTTTATGTCAGGAAAATGTATATTTGTGTCCTTTTAAGTTGAGTTCCTTGTCTCACAGATACAGAAGCCATATTTCCAGAGGAGGAACTACTAATTCTCCCTGTCTCCACTTATATTTGAAATGCAATTGACTTTCAGAGTGAGAAAAGATCTTCTGAAAAAATCAGTAGCCTTGAAGACATATTCACTCATGATAAATACAGATTGTTTAGTTTTGATTTTGGTTTTGTTTGTTTGTTTCTTAATAGGGAAGGTATCTTATCCCATATGATTTCAGGAATAAATTTAGATACCAGCAGCAAGTATTATGGACTTTCAACCACTCTGAAGATTCCTGTATTCTGAATGGATTATTCATTGCTGTGAATTGGGAAGAGGGGCCTTTCACACCATTTTCCCAATGTTTTTTTTCTGCCTTAACCAGTACAAAAGAGACAAAGATAGCTCCTTGTGTTATCCTTGGTTCTTCTGTCCTGCATTAGAGTGCCTAGTGAAATTCTTTTGAGGTAAAAATATCATTACAGTCCCATCACCACTGATTAGCAGATTCAAGTTTCCATCCAGATAATATTCAGAAATAGATTCCTTATAATGCAGGTGGCCCAGAGACTCCAACAGCTTTTACTTCACTTTTAACTAGGAAGTATGGGTGTTAGTAAATGTCCTGGGCAGATATCCCTCAAGGAAGTGACTGCCCTACCTAAGCAGTCACACCCACCATATTTAAAGCATCCATAACAGGAATTATTGTAGCCATGGTGAGTGCTAAGATCTGGAGAGCTTACAGGTAAGTGGAAACCCATAACTTATAGATAGAATTCCCTTGTCCTCACAGATCAATATCACGTGTCAGTGGTGACTCACAGAGTCCCATGACTGGAGATGAACACAGAGTTTGTGAGGCATCCTGTTTTCTGTGGCCACATTGCAGAGTAAACTGTGTGAACAGAGGATGCTTGCTAAATAGGGCACATTTCAGGTCATATGCCACATGACCATATGGTGTGTGAATGTAATTCAAGCTAATGGTTGGAGAATTACATCACTTTGAGGTGCTCCTTCTTCTAGTAGATCCACACGTGGTTCATCCTGGTTCTTGACAACTGAAATGTCTTCAAGGTACTATTATTGGTGGTTCCTGTGTTCTGTCTATCCTAGCAGTCAACCAGCTGAAAACCCTAGCCTATGAAAGCTGCATCCTCCATTAGGTGATCAAAGCCCCTGTGAGGCAACTTCCAAACACATCACTTGAATTTTGACCTTTGGGTCATATCATTACATATCACCTTGGCTTATGGGTAGATATCTAATCTAGAAACTGTTAGAAGACTGTCAACCTACAAGTTTCATGCAATGGTGATGCAGGACTGGTTGAGATAACCTGAATGCCTCTACTTGCTTTAAATATCCTGTTCAACCTCTGGTTACTATGCTCAGGCACACACCAATGCAAATGTGTAGGTAAAGCAGAAAGGACTTTTACAAAGTCATGAAGTAAAAGCTGGAACTTCACAGATCACCTTCAGCAGATTTCTGTTGATTTACAGGAGACGGCTCACAGGTAAAGATCTCACATGAGGTGGCTGCTGAAGATAGCAGAAAACTGGGATTCAGTGACCAAACAGAGCATTTCCAGTTTAATATTTAGAAATGTCTTGAAGCTTCACATAGGACCTGGGACAGAACACTTAAACTTTGCAAAAGAGGTTCATGCTCAGGTGACTGATGTAATAGACACTTTGGAGCACTTTTATTTTTAAATGCTGCCCTCCATCATTAAGCTAACCATTCTGTAAGGATCAACAAGTCAGAGCAAGCATCTCCTTCTCCATGAACAATGTGGTTAGCTCTGCATTACAAGGTTTTACCAGTGCTTTTTAACTACTGGGTGCTTTGCTAAATTGAAGACCAGGCACACTGGTCAGCAAAAATGAAAAGACAAGAGCCCCAAGCAGTATTCAGTTCATAAGTACCTGCCAATTTGTTTTGCAATTGCACTGTTATTTAAAAATGACAGTGCTGAATTTAAAGAAGTTTCAACTGGGTATGGAACTTTGCAGCTCCACGGTAGATCTGCCAGGGCACTCTATCTGCCAGTCCATAAAAAGTTTCATGATCGAGTGTGCCAACCTACATTATCTGGATTTGAGGTCAAGCAGCATTCACAGCTGAATGCTCTGCACATATCCTGTGAAGGAGCAGCAGCAATACCCTCTTTACCTGTAAAGCATACAGGAAAGAAACAAACAAAAAGGAAAAATCCCCTCAGTATTCTCATGTTTTTTTATGAGGTTGACCAATATTTATTTGCAAGCTGTAAAACCACAAGTACTTGGCATTTGCCCTCTTCGATCACAGCATAGTTTAATGTAGGGCAGGGGCATCATTTAGCTGCTTTTAGCAGAGTTAAAACTGGCCCTTTGAATCATTACATTTTTCTCTAAACCCCTTCTGTATATGGATGTGCTGAGCCACCATTTGATACATAAATATAAAATTATATATATATGATTTTTATAATTTATAATCCTCCCTCCTCATGTTTTCTTCCTTGGCTTGTCAATATAGAGGAGATTTAATTGAAAAAATTAGTAAAAATGACTGAAACGTTGTCTGCATACATGACTACAGATGCAGCCCCTAGCTCCCTTTTCACTTAGTTTGTGAAAATCTCTGTTTGCTATCCAGCTCACACACAGGTACTGAAGCCTGATTAACATCTTTTAAATAGATTGAGATCATCATATAAACAGAGCTTGTAAAAGGCAGAGAATTATCATTATTTTAGCAGGCCAAATCCTGACATCATTTTCCACTCAGAGAAGAAAATTATCTTGGCTTCGATGATGGTTTTGCCTCACTAAAAGCTAAATAAAAACAGACTGAGAGAGGACTTCAGGATCTGTCCAGAGTTTTTTTATTCTTAGGGCAGACAACTCATACTAATGAATTTCACCACAAAATAGCTTGACTTCAGATTGATCTATCTGCCACTTTAGTAGGCTCCCTATGGCAAGTTGGCCAGTTTGCACAGTTATAAAAGGTGAGGTGGCCTCTTCCTTTGCTCAGAGGAAGGACTGTGTTAATTCACTGCTCCAAGGGACAGATGATCCCTTGACTTGCAACTGGTTGGCACTTTCCTCTTCAAAATTATCCTGGCACATGGATGATCACAGGTGTCAAGAGCTCTTCCCACCTGAATCTTCCCTGACTCTTCCCAGCTTCCAGCAAGGCAAAGAATATGACCAAAGTGCAAGTGTATTTCAGGTCCAGAACAACTATTAAAAAAAGTAGTTTCATGACCTTCATCAATTTCATCTAAGTACTAGCACTGCTGTGTCAGCAGCTCTTGGGCTTTAATGGAAATATTTCCATTTCAAGACAAATGCTCCATACCATGATGGTTGACATGTCATGTCCTAAATTCAAGTCGCCCAGATTGAAACACAGTAAAGGAATGAAAAATGTCAAAGTTTGCTTTGGGCAGGGCAGGAACTCAAAACCAGATTTTCTATGTGCCAAACCAGTAAACTCAACCATCAGGCTTCAGATCACACAGGTCTTGTCCGTGAGCCAACCAATCCTGAAAGCAACTGAGAGGAATCTTCCAGTTCAGTTCTAATCACTGCAACAGAAATCAAACTGACTTTTGATGTCATTATATCTGCCTCTACAACCTTTGCTCTTTAAGACCTGTCCCCAGTTGAAGGTCTGGGTCATTTAAATGATTTCTCCTTTCCCATCCTGACAGACACAGGGAGTATTGGGGGGTATTCTTCTCTTAAAACATGTTCACTAAATGACTGCCATCAGATTAACTTGGACTACTCGAATGGAACTATGGGTTTTGTTGTTAAATCTGGGTGCCCAACTCATTCAATCTCAGTAATACAAGAACTAGATCAATATACTGGAAATTTAGCATTTTTCAAATAATCTAAAACCATTGGACTAATTCCAGGCTTGACAAGGTTCCTGACCTAATTAGAGATGTCCCTGTTTATTGTGAGGGGGATTGGATTAGATGATGTTTGTAGGTCCCTTCCAACCCAATACATTCTATGATTCTATGAATATTGGAATGCTCAGTATTGGAAAAATACAGCCATTAGAATGGGGGAAAAAAAAAGACTTCTTATAGAGATAGATCTATGGTTTCCATGTTTGTGTTTTCTAGCAGAAAGTAGATCCTGCACAGCATGAAGAGAAAATCAGCACTGTGTCTG
Organism: Ceyx melanurus; assembly: GCA_024611195.1. Lineage (NCBI taxonomy): Eukaryota > Metazoa > Chordata > Aves > Coraciiformes > Alcedinidae > Ceyx > Ceyx melanurus. The sequence goes on along the minus strand of JANHGL010015938.1, from coordinate 19,768 downwards.
GGTGACTCATGTTTAAAAATGCTTCCATTCTAAAACCCCTCGTCCTTCTGGCTGAAGAATTAGTCAGAGTGACGCACAAATTTATCACCTCCACCTGCACTGCAGCAATCCAGAGCACCTCGTCTTGGAATAGGAGAGATCAGGAAAGTCACCCACCTGATCTCTTGCATGAGATTTCCAGGTGACAATCATTTTAGAGAGGTCAACATTTCCACTGCATACAGACCTTGAGAGCAGAAGCCAAGCCACATTTCACATACATCTTTTTTACTGCTTGTCACTGTATGCATTGGTTTACACACATGCACCTTTAAGGGCTGAACTTTAGAAGCATGAGCTACATTCATAAACAGTTAGGGACAAATTAGCATATTTAACATCATGGAAATTCTCAATATATGTCTCATTAACAAAGGCCTAAAACAAATAGAAGGAATTTAAGTGAAAGAATAAAAAGCTTAGCTTATTGCAAGCATTTTTTATAGTAAACTCTGTTGACAAGCAAATATTTATCTCCTGTGAGAGATTTTGCATAGCATGATAAGCAGAAATACCTATTTGCCATCTACAAACAAACAAAATTAGGTGAAGTATTATAGTGCTTGTCATCCTCTGTGCCATGTTAGAGTTGGAAAGATGGACAAATATTTTGTGCATAAGGGAGTGTAGTGACTCAGTTGTTTCCTGCTTATCTGTCACACTGGCTAATACAAGAGACTAAAAATTACTCACAAGCTAGCTGGCTAATGAAAACTTACTGCTGCTTCACCCAACCTCTTCTAGAGGGATTAGATTTCACCTTGCATGTCCTTCTTGTCAACCTCATTCCTGCTTCTCTTACAGTTCTTTGCAAATAACACCTAGCTAATTTCTGAAGTGCAGGGCTGACTGGCAACTGGCAGAGCCAGACCAGAAAGAATCAGCTGCAATGGAAAGAAACAATAAGTCCATTAGCAAAGGCTGGAATACCCTAAAAGTCAAAATAAGATTTAAAGCTACCTCAGATTGCAACATACCTGATCTGTTTTTACAATGAGCTGCTCTGAATGTCAAAAGCAAAATTGCAGTAGAAATTGAAAGGGTGGCCAGTAGCCAAGCAAGAATACACAGACACTTAACACTTCTCTGTTAACAGCAAAGGCAGTAAAACTGTAAAACTGTTATTGCTAGTGTGCTAGGATTGCAGCACAGAGAAAGCTGTTCCTTTTCTGTCACAAAACAGCTGTTGAACAAAGGAGGAAGACTGAGGGTTGTATGAATTTTCCTGAGTTTACAGCTGCATGGCTGTAAGGGTCTGAGTTGGAGGGGCAATGCACAGGGTCCAAGCTGTGCTAGAACATCCTCCATGCTCTCCCAGAGACCACCACCTCTCCTGGGCAAGAAGCAAGGGAAAGAACACACAGCAGAACACAGAAAGAACACCCAGAACACAGGTGAGGAAGGCAGCCAGTTGCCTGAGTGTGAAGGGGAATCAGCTGCCTGGGATGCAGAAGAAACAGAAGAGGCTGAGGAAGACAACAAAGATAAGGTGCTGGTGAAGAAGAGAGGGGGTGGGAGGTGGGAAGACCCATCCCATAGCAGATCTCCACTAGAAAAAGAGATGAATCCCAGCTAATGAGCATCCCATGGGGATAAGGAATGGGAACAAGGCAAAAGTGTGGTTCCAAAAACACCTAGAGAGACATGCATGGGAATATTTACCACAGTGCAAGCAAGGTGTGCATTGCCAGCCTATCAGTCACTCTCTGCTTAGGGCTTGCACACACACACCAAGCCTTTCCCACAGTCAGCACAGGTTAGCTGGCCACAACTCCACTGAGAGGCTGGGAAACTACCACTGCTTATCACAGGGTAAGAAAATACACATGGGGAGTGCTTGAGGAATTGTTCCACACGTTAAGCAATTAATTTCTCTGTCTCTCTTCATATTGGGTTGAGTTACCTGTAAAAGCTTTTCACAGAATCACAGGTTTAAAATCCATTTTTAAAAAAAACCCATAAACCAACAGAAGAGAAAAAAAAAACCCTTGCAGATTTCAGCAGCTTTTAGAGTCCTGCAAAAAAGTAGCAGGTAATCCAAGGAAGGGGAAGAAAGGTTATAAACCCTTGAAAATATAAAGCCAGGCAAATAGTAGGCTAATACCAAGTCAGAGTGGGATTCGTGTCAAGAAATTAAGCCCCTATTTCATTATTTGATGATACATTAATTTGTTTTGATTTTAGTAGACAGATGACCTCTTTATAATATTTGTCATATCCTTGCAATGTCCCAATTAGCTGCTGCTGCCAATTAGCCAACGTGGCAAAATGTATAAATCGGTTCTTGATTTAATCATCAATTACTTGAAAACTGTGTAAGAACTATATGTGCAGAGAGCTGGCAACTAAATTAAAAAAAGGTCTAGAATACTTCTAAAAATTTTGTTGTGCTTCAGGTTAATTTAAACAAAAAAAAGGAGAAAGAACATAAAGGAGGGGGAATAAAAACTAGCAATAGTCCCAAACCTTTAGAGAGCAACACTTAACAGCTTGAGACAAGCAAAGCATGCAGCATTGGCACTGAGCAGTGTGCTACAAAACAAGGAATGTACACTTGAATGCATTTCCAGATCTCCCAGCAAGCAAAAATACCCACTGCCCAGAGAGGGTCAGCTGCAAGGATCCCAGGCTGCAGACACAATTCCTAGGGAAAGCTATTAGTCAACTCTTTGAAAAGGCAAGAGGTAACCCTGGGAGCAGACCACACTTTGAGTTGTACAGCAGGGATGATGGCTAAATGCTCACAGATCACTTAGTTATAGCCCTAATATTCCCTGGTGTTGTTTTTGACCCCTACCAGCTGAAAATAATCTCTGTGAATCTGTTCACAGCTCTTTCAGCAAGGTGAGCACCTCAGCCAGACTCTCCTAAAATCCAAGCTACCACCCAGCTGGGGCTGAGAAAGAACAGCAGCCTTTGAAGCCCTGGGACTCAGCCAGTCATTTGAGCATCCTCACAATAACATGGGGAAGTGGCCCATATTAGCTTTTGAGTACAGGCCTAATTTAGAGGCAAATCCCACATATTTCTGAGGCCTGACACAGAAATAATACTGGTGTCCTTGGGTTCTATGGCAGAAAAAAAAAAAAAAAAAAGAGAAACACTTGGGTCATTAGCAGATAATATAACAAGTTATGTGGTAGGAACAGACATCTTAATTATGGATTCAAAACCACCGCTGAGAAGTTGTGGGGAACAAAACTTGCCTGCACTGCTTCTTGTGTGAAATTTACAGATGTTGAAAATACTTTCCTTGGACCACAAGAAACTCAGTACTGTGTTTCTTTCACTAAAAGAAACCCAAGACCCATAAATTTGTCATCTTATTTAACAGAGCTAATGTAGTTACTAGACATGATTCCAAGAGATTTATTTTTTTTAGACTCTTCCTCTGCCATGAATGAGCTTAATGTTGGGTCAAATTGGGTGGTCAGAGATGGAGACACTTTACCAAAGGAGCTTGCTAAATTGTCTCCAAGGAAATTGCTTCAGAAATGAAATATCAAGACAGCCATTAGCTTTTGGTAATGGTCCCACTGGTAGTTACATAGCTAAGCAATAGTCAACACACACCAGAATTATCCAGGAGGAGTGTTTTTTTGTCCACATTGTTGGCACTGAGGGTTTGAAATCTGTGGCAACCAGGGGTATTGGTAGAGGAATATGAAGATCTACAGCCCACCAGAACAATTCTGAACATTTGCAGCCAGCTCTTGGGAGATTTACATGTCTCCTTGCTGGGATATTTGCTAGCCTCTCCCATCACATCCTTCCAGGGACACAGAGGGCACAAAGCCTCTAAGAAATCTCTTGAGTTACCACCACTGCCAAAGAAATTCATCTGGCTCACAATGTACCCAGGTGATGACTCCAAGAAGCTCTCAGGAGAAAGAAGGAAGCCAACACAGGCCTCTGCCATGGGAAGACTTCTTGCAGTCTGCTCCAGCAGAAGCAGACCAAAAGCAGCTATTTCAGGCAGCCTCATGCTCACAGCCTCCTACTTTCCTAGACACTGCTCAGGACCCACAGACTTGCCTGGATGCACAGACTGAATAATGCAGGAGCTACCCAAGAGTTGTCCATGAGTATTAATATTTTTTATAGTTATGGCAAACTACAGCTTATTGAGTAGTTAAAGATTCTTGTGATCTGCCAGGATGAAAAGGTTGGGTACCACTAATAGAGCTAGAAGTGCATCACTCAGAAGGAATGAAATCTATGGGCTTGCAGCAAAGCCAAGTTTTCTGCATGGTGTTCATGACAAGTCTGGGTAAACTGGCACCTCCCATTGTGCAGTTGACTGGGGAGTCACAGTCCAGAGCTCCTTCCTCTGCATTTCAAAATGAGTTACAGCTTCAAAATGTGAGTTAAAGAGGAAAACCATTGGGTCTGGCAGGACAAAGCTCAGGTGGGTGTTTTGCTGCCACTCATTTGGCAGGTTTACCATAGACTTACCATCACACTGTGTCTCACAACTGGGACAGCTGTGTTCTCCTTCAGTGCCCTTCATTTCAAGCTTCTAGATGGCCTTGAAGAAGCTGTCAGAGACAAGATCTCCTCACTATTCCACTGAAGCTAGCAAAGACAGGAGCAAACAGAAAAATTGACAAGATGCTAGTGTATCAGAGATACTCAAGGAATTTGCCACAATAATTCTTGCTTCACTGTGAGGGACTGGGGGAACTAGGGCTAGAGGAAAACAACATACTGATTTTCAATAAAAAGGAAGGCTCTAGTGTTATACTGGGTTGTTTAATCTTATAACCTCCTAAATGTGCACATCATCCTTTGCACAATGGGCCCTGATCTTGGTGGGGCTTTCAGATGCTGTGATAATAACAACAGTAATGAGTGGCAATTAACAAGCAATTAAGTCGTCCTAGAAATTTTTCCTCAGAAGTCTGACTACTATATCTAGCAGTAATGGAGCAAATATTAAGAAAATAAATGACTGAACATCTGGAAAATAACAGACTATTGAGCAATAAGCAGCACAACAAATCTGATCCAAAAATATATGGCTGCCTTTTTTGACACAAGTTAAGAAATGACTGCAGTGCACTCAAAGCAATACAAGCTTTACAGCTACATTACAGTAAAACATTTCCTCCAGTGCCAAATAAAATATTTTATTTCTTTTCCAATAAAAAAGTAAAATCAACTTTAAAAAATAATAATTTAAATAAATAATATGATCAGAGCTGCTAAAGGATAAGAAAGAAAAATAGTTGCTAGCATCATAAAGTACAGGGCTAGTGATACCAAAGAGGTCAGTGTTAAGCCATGTGCTTTTTAATAGAGTATTTTTTTCTGTGCCATTTAGATCTTTCCTTCACTCTCCTTGTATTACCAGATGAGATATCCCATAACTAACTGGAGCATTTAAAGATAGGTGAGACAAAATTCCAGTAACTGCACTGTAAAGAGCAACCATCCTCACACTGACCTGGGATGAGCATCCTCAGAGTTGTGGGCAGTATGTGAGGAGGTCAGAGCTGCCCTTTACAACATGGGCTTGAAGAAGTAAACTTTGCACAAAAGGCTGCAAGCACCAGTGTCTTCTCTCCCTGGAGGGAAATTGTGGTATGTGAATCGCACTGTAATAAAAAGTATTAAAAATAAAAAGAGGCTGTGTCTGTCTTCCCTCTATTTATTAATAATGTGATTTATGGTTGCTTCTAAAAATAAAGTATCAAAACTTATGACTGACCAGTGCCCTATGGCTTTCTTCCTCATGTGGAAACTTGAAAGCATTTCTTTAATTATTCTGTATTATGAGAAATTCATATGACTTTTGGCACTAACATAAACAGTTCTCATCTGGGATAGTTACTTGCTTTTTACCAGACTAAGATGCATAAACTGGTGATAAACAGAAATGGAACATCATTTACTACTAACATAGAAAATAAAATAGATTATTTGCAAACTTTAAGAGATAATATCTGAATGACAAGGAATGTCTGGCTGCTTTGGCAGTTGACTAAAATAAAGGGGATTTTTTTCTTCATTCCTTATGACTATGAAGTACCTAATCCTCTGGGATTCCAATCAAGAATGGCAGCATATTCTTGACACTTCAGCTAACTAGCAGGTCATAATAAAATCCTCGTATCACTTAAAATAAATTAGAAATAGTATTTTCCTTTATTTATTTGTAGCAAACCAAAATACTGAGGATGGAAAATGTAGGCCAAGAGAGATGTTTAATTTGATCAAGAGGGAAACAACTACATTTTCTTTTCAATACAATTTAGGCACACTGTGAACTGTTTGTTGCTATGAATTTCAAAAATGGAAATGTTCTTTTTTTTTTTTTTTTTCTATTTGGGGTTTGTTTGTGTTTTTGGCTAAGGGAATTGGGTGACTTTGACATGACACTTCATGAAGGATGTGGGAATGTTAAACAGAAGTAAAAAGAGGGCCTGAGAATGATCCCGTGGATGGCAAATAGCTCTTAAAATGGCAGGCTTCAGAGCCTTATGTTATCCAGCTCATATGAATAGGAGATAGGGATAGAAAATGACCCAGGCTTTTCATTCCTGTCACCAAAGAAGAAAAAAAAAATAAGAAAAAAAAAAATGGGTGAATATCACAGTGGTAAAAGGTTCACTATTCACAAATCCCAAATTAGCTTGTGATTTGCAAAACCTCAAGCTCCTAGAGGTTCACTTCTTACTGCATAGTGACTCATTTTGTGTCATGAAGTTGCAGCACAATAAAGTCTGGATTAAGCTATTGTAGCTCTTACTTGAGCCAAATAATTTTGTGAAGCTGCTCTTAATGCTTTTAAAATGAAAACACACTTAAGAACCCCATCACAACTAGAACAAGGGTCAGCACGGAGTCATAAAGCAGAGCAATGCTCTGGTGATGTTGAGGAAATTGAGGACTTCATTGCTATTGAGAACTCAGGCAGGTACTAAGAGTGTGGGCAAACTCTTACCCCTTTGAGGAGGATGCTGAGAGGGAGCTACCTGTCTGATCCAGATGTTACACTGATGTGTCTCATCAAGATCCCCTAAATTAAAAAGACCATGAAGAACAAATCAGTGATAGAAAAAGGGAGATTTCGATCTACCATAGAAATCACCTGTATAGTAGTTGGGTAAACTCCACTCCAAGTTTATCTATAGAGAGAAGTTTTATTTTGCACTGATACTCTAGGCTAACCAGGAAAATCCTCCAGACCAAACTAGGTTAGCGTTCAAAGTGTGAACACTACTGAGCCTCAGTCTTCCAAAGTCTGCCCTTCACTAACAACATCCTTCCTTTCCCAGCAGGACTAGTCAGCAGGTAAGGAAAGGACTTTATAATAAACTTTAGAGCTGGAAGGTTATTCCTTCCTCTTATTCATCATGGAATAGAGGTGCCACAAAAGTGTTGCTTTGATGTCTACAAAGCAAGGCCCCAGCTGTCAGTCAGCTTGCAGTTAGCTCAGCACAAGCACTTCCATGCAAATACAGCACTTCAATACTTAGCATCAAATGTGTAAGCTCAGTTGATTGGGGGTTTTTTTTTTGTTGGTTTTTTTAGTTTGTTGTTTTGTTTTTTTTTTAATTTGCTGCAGAGAAGCCTGAGGTGACCAGACAGATGGTAAATTATTGCAAGTTTGGCACCAAAGACTGCTCTGGTCTCCTAACAGAGCATTTGTCATGGTTACATATTGTATCATGTTCTAGTTTATAATGCAGTTACACCCATCTGCGAGGCCAGATTCTGTTCTGAGTTACACAAGAGATTGCCCATACTGTGGAGAACAATTGCTTTCTAATGCAGCACCTTGTGAAATTGGCTTTAGTTTTGTTGAAAAAATTTTATCAGGGTTGATTTTTATATTTTTTTTTCGATCTACACAATACCTCTGGGAGCTATTCCTGAAACCAGCAAAAAGTGAATGGGTATTCCTATAGTTTTTGTACCATTCAAAAACTTACCTGCTAGAAAACCTATTACTTTAGCTCATTCACAGAAAAAGGAACCCATGATACTGAAGCACAGTGGGCCCAAAATTCAGCTGATACCAACAAGACTTTGTTAATAAAATATTTTGAGAAATATAAATATGAGACTGGAAAGTACTGTAAAACTGTAAGGACTGAAAGCTGAAATAAAGGTTAACATAATACTGAATTAGTTTGTATCAGAGTTTCATGTTTTATCTCATTTTCTTTGGCACCCAATAATGCTATATATCAACTGCTCCTGAGTTCTGAAATATTTTTTTTCTCTCCAGAACAATCTTACATTGATATCACTACAATAACCATAAGCCTGTTGACATCATTTGTATAATTGATTCAGTCTGTGCATAGGTGTCACCTCATGCACCATAGAAATTGTTCTACTCACAGCCAAGTCTGGTCAAGAAAGGAAAGTGGCTTTGCAGGCAGCTTGAGAAGAGTGAGATTCATCTTCCCTTACTTGGGAAAAAAACCCTCCTTGGTATAGGTTGTTACTTTATTTTCCTGTATAATTGATAGGGGAAGAGAGTCCATTACAAAGGCAGATGGACACAGCTAGGAAAATAATTCCTTCTCTCTATGTGAGCCCCAGAGAGTTCCCAATCAATGGGGTAGGGCTGGATAGCTAGCATTTAAGTGATGCAGAGGTAAGACAAATACTGAGATATTAAGCAATATTTTTGTCACTTTGAAACTACTATGGAATTAGGCAAAGCAAAATGTTGCCATAAATTCATCAGAGTTCACGCTGCTAATCTTACACAGAATAAGAAGGAAGTGCAAATTGCTTGCCACTTGATTTTCTTTCTCTGAAACATAAGAGTAGAATGAGTGCATGTAGAATCAGAATGTTTAGGGCTGGAAGGGAGCTCCAAAGGGCATCTAGTGCAGCCCCCCTGCAGGGAGCAGGGACACCCTCAA
>JANHGL010015938.1:0-10170 GCA_024611195.1 Ceyx melanurus | reverse complement strand
CTGCTCAGAGCCTTGGCCAACCTCACCTGCAATAGCTCCAGGGATGGGGCCTCAACCACCTCCCTGGGGAGCCTGTGACACTGATCCACCACCCTCAAGGTAAAAGAACTTCTTACTGATATCTAGTCTAAAATGCTTTTTACTAACACTAAGGCATTTTTCATGTCCACACAAATACCCTGCAGAAATAGGATTTTCTTCTGAGACAAGTCCTTTGCCGTTCCAGTGGTCACATGGAAGATAGCAGGAAAATAGGCAAGAAGGGCAGATAGTTTGGCTTCTTGGATCTTGAAAGCAGCTGAAATCACACTACAGCTACAGATTTATCAGCAAGATGTCAAGTAATTGCAACCTCCTAAATTACTCTTTGCAACAGTGATTCATAATCTTATGAAATCTGAGGCATTCCTAATGAGCGTGAGGTGCTGGATTTCCAGTGGATCCAGCAATGAGAGCAAATAACATTTTCCTGTGAGGTGGCTGAAGGCATCTCAGAAAAGGAGAATTCAGTGATGGAATCTGAAAGGCTGACTTTTCAGGAAGAGTGAGAAAAGAATTCCATAAAGGGGAAGGATGGCTATCTCATTATTATCCCAGAAGAATCTCTGTCTGATTAATACACAAAGATATCTTGGAGACACCAGAACCAAGCCTAGGAAAAAAAAAAATAAAAAAAAAATACTATGGCAGAAAGGAGGCAGTCAAACTGAAGAAAAATCAGAACTTGAGAGGGAAATAGAGAAAAAATGAAGAAAAAAAAAGGGATTATAAGAGATAAAGGAAAGATAACTGAATGCTGAATGCAGAATCATCAAGCAAGCAAATGAATGATGAACAGATGTGAAAAACAAATTGCTGGACATTGACCAGAAACATATCTGAGAATTGTGAAAAGAGGCAGAAAAGAGAAAGGAAAGAAGCCAAAATATACAAGACAAACATTTTTATCTTCTCAGTGTTTGTTTGGAATAGTACTGCATGAACCTGAGTTTTCAGAGCTAGTTGGAAGTCTTGCTGAGAAACTGCAGCCTACTCTACCAAGAAACACCATGCCTCTGAGAAGTTCTTCTGTCATTACTCACACACCAGCACATCCTTTGGTGGTCTTCTCCTGTTCTTTCAGATATGGTCTATACAGCTTTTTCTCTCTGCTGTGACACACCTATTTTAGTCCCTAAGAGAGGCAGAGTAAATACAATACAGCCATACTTCTGCACTAACAGAAATATTAACCCATGTTCAGTAGACTATTGGTGCTGCCACAGGATTAGCTACTCCCTGTATTGAATCTGAAACTACTGAAGCCCTCTGCCCTCTTTAGCAGGACAAGATACATCTCTCGTGGCTCTCAAGATGCAGCTGTAGAAACACAATTACACACAAAGTGACCTATTATTTTCTTTTTCTTTTTTTTTTTTTTTTTTTTTAATTAATTCTGTCCATTTGTGCCTGTGTTATTTGTAAAGCAATACTCCTCGCACCATTATATCCTTCCTATTCACATTACCAAAAGGTATCTTTGTTCTCTTCTATGGTTTTCCACAGGCTGGGTGATTTTTTTCACCTGCAATATTTAGAAAAACATAGATCCACACACAAAAACACAGAGACAAGCATGTTATGGTGCTTAATGATGGTGCTTAACCATCATTAGTTCTCTTCAGACCTATACCAAGCAGATCCACCTTTCTATGTATTTTAGAGCTTTACTTCTATGGGGCTACAGCTACATTTGAGGTGATGAAGCATCACTTTAACAGACTATAAATGGTCTTTTTAATAGCTCTCTGAACTACAGTCCCTCTGGCTTTTTTTTATTTTTTTTTTTGTCAAATGCCTTTATACAATAAAACAAAATAGAAAATAAATAGAAAATAAATAGAAAATAGCAAATAAATAGCAAATAAATAGTACAGCCTGAAAATCAGTGGAAAACATGCCAGCAAGCTCTGACCTCATAGCTATGGCCCAAGGGTTAAGGCAGATGAAGATATCATGTGACAGAATATTCCTTTTCCCCCTGAGGCACAATGTTTGTCTTCAAGCATCTGTCTCTGGATAATTGTGTAATATGAGGCAATGAGGTGTCTGCAGGATCCATGTCTATCTAAGTGAAACTAAAATCTCTCTGTTTACAGCCTTGCTGGGCTTTATCAGGCCAGGCATTATGAGCTTTTGTCTGCACTGCAAGTTACATAGTTCAATACAGGATTGCAATTGTACCTCTAAGTGACTGGTTAAATTGAGGTCATTGTTTTGTGTAAAGCCAAATGATCTTTTGAAGTTTCTTCCTTGTTTTCCCCATAGGCTCATATAAAAAAAAAATAAAATAAAAAATCTTTCTCCTCTTCTAAGGATTTCTCTGACCCTCTGGAAGAGCATTATGTTTTGCAAAGCAATTTTTCAGCTAGCATAATGCAGCTGAAAGCTACACAGTTAATTTAACCAGTGCACCTTGTGCAAGGTAGTCTGGCATCAGCCTGTGACTGTAGGGAACTGTGAGGAGAGAAGGGGAGCTGGGAGGGCAGCAGCAGCAGTGTGAGCTGAGTGGTGGTAGCTACAACCCTAGGTGAGCAGCTGGCACAGGCTTGGGCTGCTGCTGGAACATGTTTGTCCCCTCACAGAGTGACAAAGAACAAAATGTACCAGTGATACCAGCCTGTGATGCAGCAGCATCGACCTTGGGAGAAATAATGCTCATGAAAAGCACTCATGGCATAAAAGCTGAATTAGGTTTCAGTCCCCAAACAGTGGCCTAGCCAGTGCATAAATGTAGCATTGAAAGCCCTTTAGACTCAGCAGCAAGGCAAATCCTTTTTGGCTCAAGAAAATCCATAAAGAGCAAGACTGATCACCATCCCTCATGCAGACCCATGCCACTTCTGTTCAAAGCCAGTTCTTAGTCAGTAGGTGTACAGATAATTCCTGGTGCAAGGTGCAAACTGCTTAAATAAAGATGTCATAGAAGTTGCAAAATGGGTAGCCTGAGGGGCAAAATTCTAACAACTGACCAAAAAAATCCAAACCAACAAACAAAACAGTTGCAAAATTGCTGCAATAACTTTCTTTTCTTCTAGAAGAATAAACTGCTGTATTTTTATTTGCTGAAGTTCAAATAATCTAGGTAGAAACAATCCATTTAAAATAATAATAGCTGTGAGCTGCATACAGAGCCTTTGATGAAAGTCATGTGGTGATGTACATTCAATTCTATCCTAGAGACTTCATAAACTTGTGCACAGCAGCTAGAAAATTAAGATGATGATCAGGTTGGCCCAAATTATATTGCTCAATATGCCAGTTAACTGGCTAACTCCTTTTGTTAACTCCTTTGCTCTGAAGAATATCACATTTCTATCAGCTATATGTGGTTTAACTGTTGGGGTTTTTGTAATTATGAAGACCCAGTTTAAAAATATAAAAACAAATAAGATGCCCTTTCAGTACATAAATGATTTCACTGGGAACTGTCACATGACAGACATCATAGATGTATCCTGCTGACCTAGTATTTAGAAGGTTTATTTGCAGTCTGCAAGACAAAATAAACCAGTTATTTCCTACCTGTGATGAGTATTAATCAGAATAAACTGAAGCAGTTGATCCAATTTTAAAAAAATCACTTTTTTGAACCTGCTTTTCCCCCACCACCAAAAAAAATGTTTAAAAATAGTTCTCTGTAATTATTTTTTCATGTGAAGTGTTGCTGTAAAATATTTTCAAGTGGAGGCTGATGCTGTCTGGCTCATACACAAAACAACTTAGACATTTTTCAAAGACAGGACATGGTTTTGCAAATTTCTTCAACTATACTTGTTTTTTTCTTAGGGCAGAATATTCAAGATATATCTTAAATTGACAACACCTCCTGTAAATATCACCCTAATCTACAAAGTATCATTACTTTCTCTTAAAATATTTACAGCTATCAATTTACAGCTAGGAAAAAAATACTCTATTAACTAGGGATAGAAGAAGCACCTTGTAAAAAAGTGTGGTTAATACATAAACCATAAACCCCCTGCTTTTGCATCAGGTGTGATTCTAAACTGGTAAATCACCTTGGCTGTAAATGCTCTGCTGCAGGTAGTGAATTAATTTTTTTAAATGAGGGTTTTATCCTGATTTTCTAAGGAAACCAGGCTTATGTAACCACACAAATTACCCATTCTCACTGGTGCCTTTTGAAGATGTTGGCCAATTCTCAAAACTAGACAAAAGTTTCAAAGATATTAAATTCACCCAGTATTTCATGGAAATGTGCAGGCTAGTGAAGGAGACATTTAAATTAGTGCAAATTACTACAAGGTATTATTAGACACCAGAGAAAACCATACAACAAAAGATGGCTCAGAGAAAACAATTCCTCCTCTGTTTAGCAGGTCAAATAACCACTTGTTTGTGTCTCTCCACAATTCTTTTTTTTTTTTCCTAAGGATCAGAAACATTTCCTAATGTCCTTGTATGTGCCTGTCTTTGAAAAGTATATTACTGTGCTCCACCACAAATATATTGAAGCTTTTGTTTCTCTTAGAGTGAGAAGGAAATAAAAATATTCCCATTAGGCTGTGGGAGTTGAGTAAAAGCTGGAAAGGCACAAGCTACCCTTCTCCCTGGACCACCTACCTCCCTTCTGCTTTACAGTCCCACTCAGCTCCTTTCCTTGGACTTGCCAAGGTCCCCTGGGCAGAGCAGTGTAATTGTCCAGCATGGATTAGTATGGAATCCTGGTTTAAAAAGAAAAAAATAAAATAAATCAGACGTGGTATCATTTGAGCTAAAAAGTTTTTCATTAAGGCATGACACAGTTTAGGTACCTGGCATGCTAATGTATCTTCTCAAGTTGTGTTTACCCCAGTGGGAGCTTGTAAATGTGATAAACTCTTAACAACAGGTACTGCCATCAGAGTTTGTGAGCTTACAAGCACAGGAGAGGGTTATGCATCTGCTTCAGTAAGGCTAAGAACAACCAATAGATTCAATACTATCAACCCTTAATATTGTTTAATATCTCCTCAGTACAACCTTGAACTCCTTGGCTCAGTTACTCCAGTTGCTGCTTGAAGTTTCTAGCATTGCTTTTAGTTATTAACTTGTTTGGACAAGAGGCTTCTTATGTTTGGTGAGGTGCCTGTGTCTATATACTGAGATACTGTTCTCTGACTGGGAGAGAGGATGCTCACCAGATAATAACAGCAACAGCAAAAATAACCCTTGCCCTTCAATATCTTTCTTGAAAACCAAACAAAGTGTTTACAGGAAAGAGGGAATTATAAGAGATCATGAAAGACCAGAGGAGAGAGCTTGAGAGAAATCACAGTTGAGGCTGGTGAGGCTGATGTGGGAAGACCAGGTGAGAACAGGTATTCCCTTGCTTCAGGAAGAAGCTGTCAGGAGCTGGGACTCACAGGACAGTGACCACTTCATGCAGAGGCATCAAAAGAATTTCTTATCACCCTGCTCAGTCCAGGAGAAAACAGTGTAAAAAGGTGTTCTCTGCATCTTACTAATAGTTGTGAGATGCTGCTACAGAAATGCATGGATAATTGCTGCAGGCAGATCACTCTTCAGTTCCACCATCCAGGAACAAATAATAGGAAAAAAACCTCCTCACTAAAATTTAAGAACCTACTCAAATGAGTATCTCCAATGCCCTCACAATATCAATGAAGAGAAAGAAGGGACTGAAGTGGAAAACCACTTTTTATTCCGTTGCCTTGTGCTCTATCACATACATTCATGCAGTGTTAAGTATCAATAGAAGGACCACAAAAAATCCTTGAAAAGATGGTACTAAAATAAATGTCTGTAGCCAAAGTGCTAGCCTTTTGTTTGAGTCTTGCTTAGCTTTCACTCTCCTTTCACTGATACAAGCTTTAAAAATCTATCTGTGCACATTAGCAGGAGTTGAACTGTGTGTTTGAGTGCTTAAAGTACACAAGTCTCTAAGTGCACTCCTGACATACGTGGGAGCACACAGGAGTAAAAGATTCAAAAAAAGCTTAAAAGCAGGACAGAGCTGGTTGCCTAGAAAACAAGACTGACTGCTAGTCAAGAATAGAATAGAGATTTTAGCAAAACCTTACCAAGAGGATGGGTAAGCAGAACCACTCTCAACTCAATATAGGGCACATCCCTGGAAGAAAAACCCCAGGTATCAGTATAGGTTGTGGACTGACCTGTTGGAGGGCAGGCTCCTTCCAGCCCCTGACATTCTGTGATAAGGAGGGTGGGGACCCACACTCAGTCCTGCAGATCTCATTGTCCAGATAAGCAGAGCTCTGCTGTCTCATGGATATGTGACAATCATTCACATGAATAACATTGCAGGCTTGGCTTCCAGAGCTGTTCTCTTTGGGTTGTCATGAACTGATAATGCTTAGCAGCAGTTTTAGAAGATGAAGTTAAAAGAGATTTTTTTATTATTTTTTTTAAAGTGATTTTGCAATTTCCCCCTTGGACAAATTTAACAAAGAAGTACTTCTTAGTGAGACAGTTTAATTTCTTGCAAAAACTGTGTTAGAGATGAGAAGTCAAGCCCACAGACTTCTACAGGGCAGCTGAACTAGTGAAGTAACAAAATGTGAAAAAAAATATAGTTTTGCCCTTTGTGAAGAAGAATAAATTCAAGGGTTGGAATTTAATGTACATTCAACTGTACATGTATGTAGATAGTATTTTGTAGGAATTTCATCAGTCTGGAGAATAAAAATAAAAAGAATGCAAGAGTCCCATATTTCCCAGACATTTATCTGTACCTGCTTTAATAGGCTTATAATAACTACACTCAACAAAAATAATCTTACTAAATTCCCATCGTTTTCATCTCAGTTTTTAACTACTGTGATATTCCTCCTGGCTATTACATGACATGCCAATGAAAAAGCAGGAGGAGTAAAATAGTTTTCTTTGTGCTCCTCTTCTTAATCTGCAAAACAGATGCAGTGAGTGTGCTAGCCACTCCAGATTGCTTTCAGCAAAAAAGCATAACTTTGGCAGGTTAGTACTAGTTAAGGGGCATATGGTTTGCTATTCTCTGTGGAAAGATAGCCACAAGTCAGATTCTTATAATTAACAACAGACAAACATTTGGCTAAAAATTCATGAGGGTTTTTTGTTTGTTTGCTTGTTTTGCTTTGGGTTGGTTGTTTGGTTTTTTTTCATGGCTTTCTAACCATTTATCCTTCTCTTTCCTTTTTTTTTTTTTTAAAGAAGAAAACCCACACAACTATGTGATTGATGGAGTAAATTACGTTGCAATTATCATAATGATGTCCTTGTTATTGTTTCAGAAAAATGTTTGGTTTTTACTATGACCCTCCTCTGATTTGACATGAATTTAAAGATTAAATGAAATAAATCTAGATTATTATAAATCATAATTTAGGGACAGTGGGCTTTTTTGAGTGAAGCCAAGCTGGCTTATACTTTGCAAACCAATCAGCAAGAGAGAATAAAATATTTGCCTAGCTTGATATGAAGAAGTTGATTTTAGAGGCCAGGCCAACAACTGAACTTGTATATACTTTCCATTAGCTTTCAAAGGAATCACTTAGGTGTTTTAAGAGCAGAGTCTGGCCTATTGCATTAGGCCTATTAGAGAAATTATGAAGCTTTAAAACTTCATGCTGAGACAGAAAAAGCACATCCCTAGCAAGAAAAACATGACACTTCTCACCACCCACTGAAGCCACCTGCAGTCCCCTGCTTGGTACGCTCACATCACCCTTCATTGTCACACCAGGACCCAAAAGAGCCTTTCCTCTCCAGGAAAGCATCAAGAGACAACCCTGATCTTGGGTTCCTCAACAAATCCATGCAACTTTGCAAGACATTTGTTGTTCTCTTTCTTTCCTAGATGGACCTTGAGGACAACAGTCTCTTTAGGGGAAACCAATTCTGGTCCTACAAGGCTGGCACCAAATGAAATTTCCACTGCATACCAGCAACAATACTCAATTGAGTTTCTACTTTCATACTTACAGGCTCCTTTAAAAAAAGACAGGATGTAGGAGTCCAAAGATGGAGTTGGACCAGGTCCCTTCCCACCTGAAAACTTCAGGACTCACTGGCAGTTGCCTGGACATATCAGCCCTCTTCCTCTTGTCTGACCTCCTCTTCCTCCCACAGCAGCACAGCCTCCTAGTCTGCCAGAACCTGTGTTACAAACCTACACAAGAAAACAATTCAGCAAATCAGTCAGGCAGCACAGTGCCTTGTTCTATGTGGCTAGCAAACATTATTCACATTTTCAGTAGTTCATGAAAAAAAAAGCCAAATCAAGATATTGCTGGTTTGGGTTTTTGTTTTGTTTTGTTTTTGTTTTTATTTTATTTTATTTTTCCAGTTTGTTTGCTTCCAAATACCTAATAATAACGTATTTGTACATTAAAAATCATTCACACAGATACTGGGCTTTGAAGGGGAGACACAGTTAGTACACAGAAGAAAAAGCTTCCTGTGTGATTTGTTAGCCCTGGAAGAAAAAGCCAGCAGCAAGCACAGTGGAGCCCTGGTCCCAGCCTAGGGCTCCAAGGCATGCCTGTAATACTCCTAATAAATAATCTTGAACATATTGCTGAACTCAAATTCGGGTCCCAGGAGCTTTTCCAAGCTCTCCCTCCACAGCAACCTTAAAGTCCCCGTAACAACCTGGCTGGCTGAGCTAACCCTGTCTTTCTCTGCAGTCCTGTTTCCCACTGCTGCATAATAAAACAGTTTGACACCCTAAATGTTCCTTTCTCAAGCACTTCCCTTTGTCCCTTCAGTCCAGAACAGTGACTTGTTCATGCTAGAACTGGAGTGAAAAGCAAAGTGCACCTCAGAGGTGCCTGACTGGGCTACCTAGCACATCTGTTCCCAACACCTAGGTTTCAGACCATAAAGAATGATCCAGAAATAAGACTTAAAATCTCATCACAGGAGGTCATGGATAATTGGCATCCATGGGCAGCGAGTGATGGGAGAAACTGCTTCTGAAATAACACATTGCAAGGTTGCCTGGTGCATCTACAATGGCTTTCTGTTTCTTCCAAGCTTCCAAATCCTACCAGGTATTTGAAAATTTACTCCCCTCCTTTTCTCTCTACTGAACAATTAGAAAGAACTAAAGGACTGGAATGTATTTCAAACAAATTAGAGGGAATTGTCAACAAACACAGACTGAATTATAAACTGAAAACCTATCATTATCCTGAGTGGTGGATGGTGTAGGGCAATGAACTGAGAACACGTAGAATTAATTTGTCTTTTCTCAAGCTGGTTAAAAAGTGTTTGTTTGGAAATGTTGCTGTTTGGGGGCGGGGAAAAAAAAAAAAAAGAAAAAAAGAAAAAAAGAGAGTTTTGTGGTTGTACCTTTTCCTTTTTGAAACCATGACTTTAGACAGAAAGCCCTGGGATTCTGCCCATAACACAGTCAGGTTGTACAGGTTTAATCTTTCTGCCCTCAGAACAGGCTGCAGTGCCCCAGTGCTCCACACCTTTCAGCAGAGGAGCTCCAACTAATACTCCAACACTGTACATTTCTTCCCCTAGCCTGTCTTTATCCATTATACTTACACACAGAGTGAGGTTTTCCAGGGCATTGCTATGCCCAATTTTAAGATGCTTGGTTGCCATGGGGAATTCACAGCATCCAAGATACAGGGTCCTCTGTTCCCACAACCAGGCATGAGAACAGCACGCCTGAAAGCAAGAGCCACAAAGTGCAGTTTGCTGAACCAGCCAAAGGAAATGACAAAAACATGGGTACATCTCAATATTGCCCCTCCCAGTACTCAGATGCCATCAGCAGTTTTCAAATTAAGTCCTTTTCTTCCCAAAGCCAGCTAAAGGCTTCTCAGCAGTGTAAGAAAAACTGAATTTTGCTGCTGCAGAACTAAAGAGGAAGAAGGTAGACAAGAGGGTAGTACTAGATGGAGAATTAGGAGATGGAGACTGGAAATCCAGGGTTTTCTGGTCCTCCTGTCTTCCAAGGAAGACAGCTAGAGGCAGTGATTATTCTCAGAGCCTGGAGAAGAGAAGGCTCTGGGGAGATCATAAAGCCACCTTCCAGTGCCTGAAGGGGCTCCAGGAAGGCTGGAGAGGGGCTGTGTCCAAGGGCCTCTAGTGAAAGGATGAGGGGTAATGGGTTTAAATTAGAGAAGAAGAGATTTAGACTGGATCTCAGGA